>NQII01001746.1:65193-81720 GCA_002778355.1 Clitarchus hookeri
CTCTCCAGTTTTGAATTTCGCTGGAGTCACGTCCCGCGGGCTGGCGGGTACACCACGCGCTACTTACCGCCGACGATCACTTTCGTTTTCCACGCTCCGCCTAGAGGAGGAAGGGAGAGAGATAGAGAGAAAGAGAGGGGAAGGCGAAGAAGCAGTAGTGAAATTTCTCCCTCGGCCGTGTGCGCCTGGGCCCGAGACACAGCACGACACAAGAGGAATACAAGTGGAGAGATTTGGGCGGCTCTTAACGGCCCTGCCCGCCTATCCGGCAGCTGTGAACTTCAAAAAGGGAACCAATGATAAACGAAATTCCTTTCACATTATATCAAATTTGAAGACAACTATTCCAAACAAAAGTATTCTACGTGAAATTTCTCAAGGAAATTTGTCAAGACATCTCGCCGATTGTTTTGTTTAATTTTTTTTTCTACAACGAAACAAAAACAATTTTTTTCAAAAACAATTTTATATGGCAATATTCTCTGANTTGTTTAATTTTTTTTTCTACAACGAAACAAAAACAATTTTTTTCAAAAACAATTTTATATGGCAATATTCTCTGACAAAGTCGCGGCAAAACGATTTTTTTTTGTTTGAAAAAGTTATCTTTAAAATTGACGCAATGTGAAGGAATTTCGTTTAACATTGTTTCTCCTTTTAAAGCTCGCGGCTGCAGGCAGGCAGGCAGGGCCGTTAACATCGAGGTCTCGAGATCCGATGGGGGTGAAGCAAGGTGAGCATGGAGTGGCGCCNGCAGGCAGGCAGGGCCGTTAACATCGAGGTCTCGAGATCCGATGGGGGTGAAGCAAGGTGAGCATGGAGTGGCGCCGGAATGCAAGGGCGGGGGAAACGGGAGATCCCCGAGAAAACCCGCCGGCCAGCGGCATCGTCCGGCACGATTCCCACATGCGAAAATCCGGTAGTGAGACCCCGCCGGGAACCGAGCCGGGTTCGCCTAGGTGGGAGGCGAGTGGTCTGACCGCGACACCACAGCGGCCCCCAATACAATGGCCAATAACATAAAAGCATATATTTAAACAAACTTATTTTAAAGTTTTGATTTCAAATTATGTGCTACAGTATTAATTGATACTGAACTACTACGAAAAAACAATTGCCGAAAACACGACTAAATAAGCAACTGTTTCAATTTTGTTCGAATGCAGCACACACACCAAGGCCCGGTTTATAAACTACGCAGGACGCAAGCACGCAACGCAAATGTTGGCCAACCCTCAACTTTGAGCGTTTTTGCTTGCGTTTTGCGCCTTCTAAATTAGCAGTGATCGATTGCAAAATCCTTTTCTACTCGTACAGATGGCCATGAATTTTAAATTTTCGGTTATTATTGTGGGGCCTCGGTGGTGTAGTGGTCATACCACTCGGCGAACTGGGCTCGATCCCCGGCCAGGCCTATACAAGATTTACGCATGTGGGAGTCGTGTCGGACAATGCCGCTGGTCGGCGGGTTTTCTCTAGGATCTCCCATTTCCTCCACCCCTGCATTCCTACGATGCCCCATACCTCATATGGTTTCACCTTATTGGCTCTCAAGACCTCGATCTTAAGAGCCGCCCAAATATCTTCACTCACTCACTTCAGTTATTATTATTTTATTTGCTTGTACAATGAATTGATGTCTAAAAATTTATGCGTTTAATCATAAATTAAGAGTGTAATTACGTATTAAAATATTTTAGTATCCCCATCTTGCTGAAAAAACTTTATAGTGTTCCTATAAATTCTTTATTCAGGCATTTAAAAACTGTATGCTAGTAACTTAACAAAGCTCAAAATGTAAAAATAAAAAAAACTATTAAAACTAACTAATATGTTTGAAAAAAAANTGCTAGTAACTTAACAAAGCTCAAAATGTAAAAATAAAAAAAACTATTAAAACTAACTAATATGTTTGAAAAAAAAATAAAAACGTGTCCACTAAAAACTGCAATAAATTTTTTTTTTCGTTTTTTTTTGCATTGTTGGTAACGTCGTCTTAACAAACAATCGTAATTTTCTGCAGTTGCGTTCTTACGTTTGTTGTGCTGTTTATAAACCCGGTCTTAGGCCGTGAACGTAATGCTTAGTGTTTACTGCCCAAGTTTACTTTTGTGTAAACAATTTTATTAATTTTTGCGGAAGTGGGTTCTACGGTACTACCAACGTTAGTAGACAGGGCAAACTACCATTGTTCAGTTTGTTATGTTGGCGAAGNGAAGTGGGTTCTACGGTACTACCAACGTTAGTAGACAGGGCAAACTACCATTGTTCACTTTGTTATGTTGGCGAAGCGCATGAAGTCACCAGTCTATATTTAATTCTTATTTTAATACTAATCTACGTTCGCTGGTCAAAATTATTGACTGCGGCGTTTGCAAGCAGTTATTTCCTACCACAAATGCATTTGTGAGAGTAAGAATCATAATCATGGCGACGAAACACCACTTTGCAAACAGTTTTCACGCAAAAATATTCATGAAAATGTACGTCGCACGAAGTAACATAAGTGAGATGTACATAGAGAAGGCTGTAAGCTAAAATAAAAAAAATGTAACAAAGCTAGTGTTCCCACAATATCTAAAGAAGAAAACAGATAATTGTTCATTGTGTTTTCACGCGATGCGCACGTATAAATATCCTGATTAAATATGTAATAATTTTTCCAATATAACGAAGTTTTAAGAGCATAGTTACAAGGCTATTTAATTATTTTCCCCATCGGGCAACAAACAAACAAATTATAACGCTTTACGGATCACACTCACTCAATATACACTGAAGAGCCAAAATAACTGGTACACCTGCCTAATATCGTGTAGGGCCCCCCGAGCACGCAGAAGTGTCGCAAGACGACGTGGCATGGACTCTACTAATGTCTGAAGGCATGCAGGAGGCAATTCACACCATGAATCATGCAGGACAGTCCACAAATCCTGTCTGCGCTAATTTGAGAAAGGGTTGGTGCAGACAGTGCAAATTACTAAGAGCAGTCAGCAGCAAACACCCGTTCTTTCGCGATCTTTTTCCGTCCTCAGCGATGTCGAAGATGTGATTTTTTTTACCGGATTCCCGATATTCACGCTGCACTCGTGAAATGGTCGTATCCGAAAATCCAAATGTTATCGCTGCCTCGGAGATGCCATGTCCCATCTCTCGTGCGCCGACTATAACACCACGTTCAAACTCACTTAAATCTTGATAACCTGTCATTGTAGCAGCAGTAACATATCTAGCTGCCGACCGCATCGCGCTACTCTGATTGGTTCCATACCTCGTTTATTTGCATATGCTCGCCTATACCAGTTTTTTTGGCTCTTGAGTGTACTTCCGTGGCTCATTTGAACGTGGTCAGTTTACTTACGTTAATCTGTAATAAATGGAATCACATACAATTTTACTATGCATTTTTACGTTAGTGATAGTTAAAGTCGGTGTTTAATTATGAAGTTGTATTAAAAAGTGTACAATAAAAAATATTTGCTGGAAAAAAAAATTTTTTTTTGTTCGCGGGCGAGTGTGGCGCGACGCGTCCAGCCCGCCGGCGACTAAATACATACAGTTCAATCACGGTTTCTTCTAACTTTTCTGAAGTCTTGCTGAAGTTCTTCTTCCCGGATATTCCTCCGCCTTACGCAACCAAAGTTTAACTAAGTCTAGAAAATTACACCAAACGGAATACGCACCGCATTCACGCGGACTCAGTTTAATGATATTTCGCATGAGAACTATTTCTTACCAGGCATTACCAACACACCTATTGTCTCTCTTGTTTTATTCGCATATATAAATTAAAAATTAAATATTATACTTTACTGGTGAAATATAAATAAAAGTTCAATCTATCCAAAAAAAAAGGTTACTTTTACGTTAACAGAAGTACAAAGGACTTGTGATACAAGAGATAATTAGGAAACAACCCCAACACGTTATGGGCGGGGTAAACTTTCGTAGGTTTGATAAAAAAAAGTGTCAAGAAACCATGAACAAACTGTAGCCCTGCGGCGTAGAGAAGCTCGACTTCGGGTATCTTCGGCAAGGATTCGTTTTCCTTGTTTGAGTTGCGTGAGGCCTGGGGCACTATTCTCTAACTTAGGCTTGCTTGAAGACAGTCAACGTGATTATCTTTATGATAAAGAGGGTCTCAATGACGGTTACTCGTAAGCGTCTTCATGTGGTACTCTGTAAGCCATGTCTTTATTGATATCTTTGTGCAAAGATGCACGTTTGGCAACGCAGCAGGCTGTGTTATGAAATAAACGATCTGCGTCTTGAATGATATTTTTTCCGTTATTACAGAGCGTCTTGGGTCACATATTTTGTTATTATAGTAAATTTTTTTTTATTGTAAATGAGATTAATTTCTTAAAAATTCTCGAATAATAAGTCTAAAATAAATTTATTTCTTTCTTTGGCTACAACATTTCAGATGGTTCTAGTTCATTTCTAACATCACCAGATAGCAGCACTGACCCGTAGCCGAATCCATCACTTCGTAGTTACGTTAAAGCGAGAGTGCCGCTAGCGAATTAATGAAATCCACTCCTTAAATGTATTCCAGGCACAGTTTATTTGCGCGGAAGTATAACAGAATGTAATGTTTCTTATTTTTGAGGCATTCTAAGACTTCCCCCCCCTTCAGTGGAACGAGTTTTCGAGAATTAACTACAATACGTCGGGCCATGCTCTTTCCACTTTAGTTTTCGTAGACACATTGGTGGCGTGTCTTTATATAAAGACAGTCACGAGGCATCGGAAAGACCATAATGGAGACACATTGAGTTACAGAATACCATTTCGACTCGGTAAAGATAGTTAAGTACCCAGCCACCTCTCTACTAGTTTCTCCTCTCCCAATAATAAAGAGCATGGTACCCACCTATCTTTCTCCTTTAGCATTTTCTCATAATGCATGCAACTATTTTTAATTCTTTCCTGTCGAAAGGGTTTTTACGGCGTCTGTGCCGGTTTTTCCGTTTCTCTTCTTGATGTAGTTTAACTATAAGTACATTAGGGAGGTTTTTCATGGCCAAACTCGGCCATGGAAAACCCAATCCCTCTTTGCCGCGATGCACGTCTCCTTGCATGTTTTTCCTTCTCTTGTAAGCGTGAGGGGTTAGCCCAGAGACGCAATAATCCCGTTCCTACCGCGGACTAATATATAACACTTAGTTTTAGAGTAGGTTAGAAAAGAAAAAGATAGTTAAGCGGTAAGTATATTTATATAACGACAGCAGAAAGGTCAGAGAAGAGGGCCCTGGTGCGTCAGCGAACAAGACCAGCGTGGCCGCCTCCCACTTCGTCCCCTCCCCCTCTCCTCCACGACGTCACCGCTCAGCTGACGGCGTATCCCGGAGCCGGAGTTACGCAGCCAACCACATCCGCCTCGCTATCTAGCGCATACGCGGTCGTTCCCATCGCCAAACTGCGCAAGCGCGGGGCGCTATCGCCTTGTTTACAAAGACGGGGTGCATCCTGCTCCCGTCACTTCCGGTCACAGAACATATTATCGAGTACACACTGGCTGATTCCTTTGATGTGCGCCATACCCGTTCTCGGATTGGCTGCACGAGGCTCTGGGAACGGGTCTTCTGTCCGATTGGTTAGTGCTTGCTGCGAAAGGTCACCTGCTGTGGCTGGGCTGCCGGTTTTCGTATACGCTACTTACCGTAAACTGAGAACTTTTGAAAACCCTACTTGAGATCTACTTATCTGCACATTATGTATACTTCCGCGACATGTAACATTAACATTACTTTATTCATGCGTCGGTCAAGTGAAACTGTAAAAATATTGGAAAAATTAATATTTTTAAAGGTTGCTAATTCTTACACGTTATGAACTAAAAACCCGAAAAGAGAAATTTAATTGCGTAGTTACAAATGTTTATCTTACACTTGTATGTCAAAGTTAAGGCATGGATATACTTTCCCTCCGACATTATCAACTTTACTGGACGCATGCTGGCCAGTGTGCCAGTTAAAAAACACACGCAGCTAGAGACGATGATATTTTTCAAGGGTTGATAAAAAAAATCCCTAAATTAACAGTGTACAGCCTACAGGCGCTTAACATCGGGTTCTTGAGCGCCTATGAGGGTGAAGCGAGGCGAGTATGGAACTGCACCGGGAATGTAAGACGGACGGAAACGGGAGTGCCCGGAGAAAACCCACCGGTTAACAGCGGCGTCCTCTACGTTTCACACATGCTGAAATCCGGGTGACCCCACCGGTAATCGAACCCGGTTCGCCTTTGGAGGAGGGAAGGGGCAGTGACAACTTCAGTGTTAACCCTTTCATGCCTGATGTAGACAATCGTCAACATGTTGCACTGGAAGGTTGTATTTGACCGGTGCNTTCAGTGTTAACCCTTTCATGCCTGATGTAGACAATCGTCAACATGTTGCACTGGAAGGTTGTATTTGACCGGTGATGTACTTTGCGACGCTCAGTACCCAATGATTGATCTTCCCTGTGGGTAACTGATTCCTTGAACCATGCTACTGCGCTACGTTATGATTGGTTCGTTTTACTGATCACAAAGCACGAAGACTGCAGCATAGTTTTTGCGCTAACGAAATAAGTTCTTTGTCAGCNTGGTTCGTTTTACTGATCACAAAGCACGAAGACTGCAGCATAGTTTTTGCGCTAACGAAATAAGTTCTTTGTCAGCTTATATTCAGCACGCATAAAAATGTATAATTTGTAGGTCCACTGATTTTTCGCGGAAAAATCGTAGCGCGCAGAAGACTTCAATACTATATACACACCTCAGCTGTTGTCATACGTCCATTGGCTGCTGGTGCCGTGTCCGTCTTTGACCAAGCCACTCAGGACTAAGCAACTCCGACACTGAACCTTCGTGATTCGTGCGCAAACAGTTAACACGGACCAGAACATGGTTCAGCCAATCAAAAGCGCTGGACGACCCCGCAGTTCTTTGAACTGTATCTCGTCTCGCAATATTTTCGTGAAATATCACTGCCCCTACTAATTTGCAAGCACCAGAAATTGTAAATTAATGTGGGCGTGGAAAGGTTAAAGAGGCTGCCGGCTAACGTCAGCTAGAACGCGGGCGTGTGTTTCACTCCGCCACTGAGCCTTGATTCCTGGCCCAGCGTCATTAGCGAGGGCAATACAGCGGCAGTGCGTGAGCATCGTCCGGCTCGACTGGCAACATGCGAACGGAATAATTGACCCACTTCTTAGTCGCATGGGGTTCGGGTTTCGTAACTGCGGTAGTCTAAACACACTGCGCGACATGAGTCGCTAGTTAACGGCCACTTCACGCAGTCGACTTCCAATCTGAAGACGCAGCGATGAATTCGACGTTCGTGGAGCTTAAATTTCCAAGCAAAACTCCCTGGCGTAAAATTATGCACTGCGTACCAGTCCGGATAACCGCCTGGCGCCAACAAGTCATATGCTGTGTACCTTTTCTATGAAAACAATTTACCAGAACAGCTCAATGAATGCGATAGCGGTGTTGAAATACACCACCTACTTGGCAATAAATTATTCAAGGAATAATATTAAATCGCAATTAAATGCTTTGGTATTAAATTAAAAAACAAATACTTTGTGACGTCTACATACATACGAATCAGCGATTTTGATAAGTAAAATGTGACTCCGTGAAATTTTGGCTCATAAGTAAAGACCTGAAAAATTCGCGAGTTCAATGACCTATAGGCTAGACGGAACAGTCGTATGGACAAATATGCAGATATCGCCTGTTTATTGGTTGTCTGCTGTGGCAGTGGAAGGCAACGATTGGGCCAGCGTTCTCCAGGAGGCGTCAAACACCGTGTGGACCAATGGTTGAAATTATATAAACGCACGTGTCTTGCATTCTAGCTTGTCACGAAATGAATCCGCGAATTTTTCACGGCCCACGCCGTATTTGACACTTCCTGGAGAATGCTGGTTCCAACCGTCGCCTTTCACTGTGACAGCCAGCAACCAATGTGCAGTTGACATGGGCATGTTTGTACATAAAACTGTAGAGTCTAGCCTGCAGGTCATTGAACTCGCGATTTTTTTCCGGTCTCTATTTACGACGTAATAGCCATATTGTAGGAACTAAATAATCGCACGTGTTACATCAGGCGAGATCGACGTGATATCTCGCGGTGACTTCATCCAGCACACGTGACTGTCCCGCTTGACGACGCCGTACAGTCCCGGTCACGTTGTCAATGGAAGGGATGACGAGCACCTCGAAACCTGCAGCGTCCGGGTTAACAACCTTTTTTTTTATCGAAATAGGTTATCTCCAGTTTATCTTATCTGTTTCAGAATGATTCTCAAGACTTTCTACAAACAAAGGTTCACACATGCGTAAAAATTGCTCAATCCACCTCCCTGCTGATTTTCTCAAAAAAAAAAATGCGATCGGGATTTCGAGGCTGGAACTGAATCACGAATCATCCGTTTCCGTGTAAATAAATCAGGAAGGTATGGAAATGCACGTATCTTCATTTCCTGATGTTTGAGCGTTTTTTTTGGGTAAAGGCTTTCTCTTGGCTTAAAACTAAGAATATTTTAAATAATTCCTTACAGAGATTTATTCGGTTTTCCTTGACATTGAAACGGAGCCATCATAAATCCACACTATTGTACACTATTAGCGTCTAGGACATATTGGCCATCTTTACCGTGCCATAGAGGCTAGTCTTTAATCCCTTAACTTACACATTCATTTTCCGTTCAAGGTGTTACAAAAGGGAATATTTATGGTCTGACAAGTATTCACAAGTTGATTTTAATTGAATACACCTGAGACGCTATGAAAAATATTTTCTATTGGTCAATAGCAACAGCAGCAACCAATAACAGTATTCCGGTGTGCTAGCAGCAGCCAGTAGAAACAACCAAGTAAAAGACGCCTGTCTCTATTGGCCCTAGCTTCTAACACAGTACAGCACTAATCACGATTTAACCTATTTTGCAACATGCCGTACGTGAACGCGTATTCTCGGGATATTACGTTAAGGGGTTAAATACCCTTCGTGAATGCAGAAAATTTTCGTTTTGGTTATTGGTCGCGTGTCTCTGTGAGAAGGCATTTAGGTACTCGACGGTGAGCCAATCACAGCTGGATTTTACTGAAATACAACCTGGGAGGAACTCTTTCCGCGGTAAGGTGCCCGTATTTATCCGCATGATCAACATTAAAATCTCTTGCANATACAACCTGGGAGGAACTCTTTCCGCGGTAAGGTGCCCGTATTTATCCGCATGATCAACATTAAAATCTCTTGCAAGCAGTTTCAACTGTGACAAAATATACGTAAGGTGAATTATTCACAAACGTTTGTCTAAGATATGGAAGGAAAAAAACATTCCCAAAGATTTTCTTTTTCAACTTGGATTACTGTTTTATTATGTGTCATATATATTAATATATTTTTTTTATGGAATGGGGTATTTTATTCATGCCCGGATTTCGGTGATTGATCTCGAAAATCACCGAAAGATTTTCTCGAAGTGCATCTGTATACTGTTGTGTTAGATTATTTATCCAGTTTAGGGTCTCATTCGACGTTAATCTAATTGGGGGGGGGGAAGGGGCGGGGTACTCTCAACTCTTCACTCCTCTTGGGTCAATCCAATGCAGTTTGCTTTAATGCATTTTAACCCTTTCATTCCCACTGAAGACAAGTGTCTACACGTTGCACAGGAAGGTTATATTTGACCGGTGCTGTACTCTGCGAAGATCTGTGCCCAATTGTCTACCCCGGGGGAAGCCGATTCGCCAACCACGCAACTGCGGTACGTTATGACTGGTTCGCATCACTGAACGCCGGACACAAAGCCTACAGATTATTGGTTGTGATAACGAAACAAGTTATTTACCAGCTTGAGTACAGTACGCGCATGAAAATTTGCAATTTGCAAAACCAAAGAATTANATAACGAAACAAGTTATTTACCAGCTTGAGTACAGTACGCGCATGAAAATTTGCAATTTGCAAAACCAAAGAATTGTAAATTAATGTGGGAATGAAAGGGTTAAGCAGACACACTGGAAAATCACGAAAAAAAAAATTTGTTCCCAGCATATCTGTGGCGTCCTGATTCTTTTATCATTGACTAATGCATCATTTTCTTACTCTGCCTGACACTTCGCAGTCACAGTCTTAGAGGGGCAGAATTATCATTGNATAACGAAACAAGTTATTTACCAGCTTGAGTACAGTACGCGCATGAAAATTTGCAATTTGCAAAACCAAAGAATTATAAATTAATGTGGGAATGAAAGGGTTAAGCAGACACACTGGAAAATCACGAAAAAAAAAATTTGTTCCCAGCATATCTGTGGCGTCCTGATTCTTTTACCATTGACTAATGCATCATTTTCTTACTCTGCCTGACACTTCGCAGTCACAGTCTTAGAGGGGCAGAATTATCATTGGTCCAGAGGAATGGAACGCGCACAGAAAATCAAGACCCAAAAAACAGTCAACCTTTCCCGCGATAATACATTATCTCTAGTATTAAGGTGGAGAAATCGATGTTCATGTGGTAAAGTGAGCACATTTAAGGCTGTGATTAAAAGTTGCTTTCAGCTTATTTGTATCATTTTGCCAACTTTTAACAAAAAAATTGCCACGTGACTAATAAACACACTGTATACATTTTATAGATTTTTAAAAGTGAATGACAGAGGCCATGACTTAACACAATTTTTTGGCTGCTTGTGTAGGCCGCCGAACGGTGTGCAGAGCTCCAGCAGAAAACGTTTTATTAAAAAAACCGTCCAACGTGTCTGAGTGAGGTATGCTTACGAATAGCATTTAAGAATCGTTGCGCGTCTGTATGCGTTTTTCAGTTCCTCCATTTCTCTCTAAAGCATGTTTTTGCGATAGTGGGAAAAGGCTCAAACGGGTGTTTGCACGGTCATTTTTAGGTATGAACATTCCGGTACACAACATTAAAAAAGTAATAGGGACCTGCATCATTACTTTATTCTTAATATTACGTCATAAATTGGTAGGGTCTCCGCTGAAAGTCTCTTAGAGGCGCGTTATCGACGGCAAGACGGCACGCCAGTCCAGTGCTTTGCGCGTAGAGGCGATGGGAGGGTTTATGCGCATGTCTCGGTCGCCCCTAGCGCTCCCACGCTTTTAGGCCTCAGACGTGCGAAATCCCTTCAACCAGGCGGTCAAACTGGGTTTCGTGATCGAAAACCAATTTAACGCGATGCATGGACGCGCGAAAATACTCAGCAAAGCGTGTGAGGTTATACAGGCATTGTGCAGACGGAGGGGGGGTTGGGAGTAGCGCAACCTTGGATGACGTCACGACGCGCTGAGGGCGCACTCGCTGTGGAAACAAGCGCCGAGGCACGGCAGTTATTCGACGTCGTCTCTCTCTCTCTCTCGCTCTCTCGCACTCTCTCGCCGTCCCAGTTTCGCCGCGCGGGGTTCAACATCCTCCATCGAGGTGACTGGCTACGTCACCGAACCCCCGCGGCTGCGTGCAACAACGGCTCGCCCCGCCGTCGCGCCTCCGTTATCGCACGCCGGAGCCCGAATTATCGTACGCCGAGGACACGTACCATAAAGTAGAGACGTCACCATCTCGTCTTACAACGGCGGCAAAGGCTGTTCACGGCAATGTAAGCACTTTTGAATTCAACTTTTGAGAAGAAAAACATTTCCCGTATACACATACTCTACAGAACACGATGGCTTGCAAACTGTCAGTGCAGTTGGCAGAGAATGAATTAAAATAGTTGTAAGGCTTGACGTATCGAGAGTATGACGTTTCAATTTACCACAACCTGGGAGAGTGTTTTCTTTTGNAAAATAGTTGTAAGGCTTGACGTATCGAGAGTATGACGTTTCAATTTACCACAACCTGGGAGAGTGTTTTCTTTTTGTTTTACACACGTAAGAGACATCTCCGTATTGTTAACACATTATAACATTTTCACGCTTTCACTTGGATAACGGAGGAATACTGTCAGATTGGAATGTTGATTTTACATTTGGCGGAAGGATACAAATTGAGAAGTAGACCCTAAGCAGGGTTTTTAAAAGTGCTCACTTAATCGTGAACAGCCTATACGTTTTTAGATTTCACATTCCGATATAAAGACGAATCCACGTCATTTGTTCATTGGTAGAGGGTAATTAATTTCGCGTATTAACATGACTTAAACCTAAGTCTTCTACCGTTCTGCTGCCGCGGCCAGAGAACTCTATTCTCTCCTTTTGAATGCCGTTGCGTTAGTTACGGTCGTGATATTTCCTGTAGTTTATAATTGGTTCAGGTTCTAAGGTGTTTAATATCTACGTGTACGCCGAATGTATTCATAAAAATTCACGGGAATTATATTTATCGGCTACTGCCGTTGCAAAATCTTGTTCTCCCATTCAGACTCGGACACATCCGAGATTAACACACTGGAGTAAATAGTTGCCATTAAAGGGGATCCCTGATAACAATGTTCAACTCCTCAAGGTGACGTCCGTACTCAGAGGAGGACTGCGATGGCGATGGGAAATATAATTTCATTTCCTAGGAATTTCGAGCTGCAACTACAGGGTTTTAACACAGCAATCTGTCCACGAAAGGTACAGCACTGGCGATATGGTCTGAAACATTGTTTTACAGAAGACTAAATATCACAAACAGAAGGCTACGTATATCGATTTTTGTCTGACTCTTGAAACTTTTCAAAGATCACATTTGATGTTTCAACGACCCAATTTATGAATACGAAACAAAATATCGATTTTAATTTATGTTCTGATAAAAAGATTTACATCGAAGTATTCCAGATATATACAGGATGATTCTAAAATCATGGGACAAACATTGAGGGGTGGTAGAGCTCACTAAAACAAACAATTATNAAAATAGTTGTAAGGCTTGACGTATCGAGAGTATGACGTTTCAATTTACCACAACCTGGGAGAGTGTTTTCTTTTGGTTTTACACACGTAAGAGACATCTCCGTATTGTTAACACATTATAAAATTTTCACGCTTTCACTTGGATAACGGAGGAATACTGTCAGATTGGAATGTTGATTTTACATTTGGCGGAAGTATACAAATTGAGAAGTAGACCCTAAGCAGGGTTTTTAAAAGTGCTCACTTAATCGTGAACAGCCTATACGTTTTTAGATTTCACATTCCGGTATAAAGACGAATCCACGTCATTTGTTCATTGGTAGAGGGTAATTAATTTCGCGTATTAACATGACTTAAACCTAAGTCTTCTACCGTTCTGCTGCCGCGGCCAGAGAACTCTATTCTCTCCTTTTGAATGCCGTTGCGTTAGTTACGGTCGTGATATTTCCTGTAGTTTATAATTGGTTCAGGTTCTAAGGTGTTTAATATCTACGTGTACGCCGAATGTATTCATAAAAATTCACGGGAATTATATTTATCGGTTACTGCAGTTGCAAAATCTTGTTCTCCCATTCAGACTCGGACACATCCGAGATTAACATACTGGAGTAAATAGTTGCCATTAAGGAGGATCCCTGATAACAATGTTCAACTCCTCAAGGTGACGTCCGTACTCAGAGGAGGACTGCGATGGCGATGGGAAATAGAATAAACAAGCTCCACGCGTTTCGTTTCCTCGGAATTTCGAGCTGCAACTACAGGGTTTTAACACAGCAATCTGTCCAGGAAAGGTACAGCACTCGCGATATGGTTTGAAACATTGTTTTACAGAAGACTAAACATCACAAACAGAAGGCTACGTACATCGATTTTCGCTGACTCTTGACACTTTTCAAAGATCACATTTATGTATCAACAACCAAATTTATGAACAGGAAACAAAATATCGATTTTCATTTCTGTTCTTACAACGAGAGCCAAGTGACAACTAGGAAGGTACTGGTGGTCGTTTGTCATAAACGCACGCCCAGGGACACGTGCGGCTGAAGTATACAGTGAAACCTCGTACGTGAAAATCTCTTACAAAGTTCTCATTAATTGTCTTCTGTCTTCTATGAGCGAGTTAGGGGATGTAATGTTAATTTGTCTTCTTAGAAAAATTATTTTTGTTACGTTGTATTAAAATGAAATTTTTTTAAGTCCACTGGTGAAAAAGTATCCGTGTTTAAATTTTTTAACTTGCTCGATCACTGAGTTGACATGTTAACTTCTTGAACCGCTCATTGGCTACCTCTCTCACGCTTTTATTACTCAAAAACGTATACAGTGAGATGAGTCAAACTGTACTTCATCTCAACTAAAAGATGGAAAAATATGAAGACGTATTTTAAATAATTTGTGGTGTCCTAAAGCGATTCATACACACGATATCCAAGCTTGAAGTATGTCCAAGTAACTCTCGTGCACTTAAAAAACTGAATTAGTTATTTCGATCTGTGAAAAGCCTCTTACTGGAAATTTGGTTACTAGCTTGAGAAATGTGCAAAGAATTTGTGCCTCGAAGCAGAGAAAACTCGCGAACATCACTAATAAATATGTAAAATTCAACTATTTCAATAATTTCAAAGATTTCAGTGATTCCAATGAAGCAGCTCTCCTTAATCCGATGTGGCTGGCTTCACAGCAACTGCCTACGTTTTAAGGCTTTGTCAAAATGTCAACAGAGCTTCAATGAAATAACGTTTTATTTAAAAACTGCTTGACGTGTGCGAACGACGTATGCTTACGAATATAGCATTTAAGAAACACTTTATATCCGAAGATAAGCTTCAATTATCTATTACCGTCTCTGATTAGCAATTTTTTTTTTAAAGTTTAAGCGGCCAGAACCAAAGTTTTCACAATTCCAATTAAATGTGGTAGGCCTACGTGAGCGTGTATACATTTGCAGGCAATATGGGATGGCTACCTTCAAGGGCGAGTTTAACTTAACAAGAGGCGGTCCAAAGAATACAGCATCTTGAGGTGAATTAGCATTCATAAAGGGAAACTGCCACGCCATTTCACCTCCGTGCGCAATATAAACTTAAAATAGTGAAAACGGAGCGAAATCAGTGAATACCGGTAAAAACGGCGCAACTGGTAATCGGAGCCAGATAACTTATTCATATGATGACTGAGTTTTACATCATTATGTGTGATTCCCACTAAATGCCGAGAATCCCACTACCGTAAGTCACTTGGTCCCAGTTCATTTGCTTGATTCATCAGTCGGTAAAAGCTTATCAACTGAATTACAGAGATTTTTGTTTCACTGATTGGTAAAGGCTGTTCACGGTAAACTGAGCATTTTTGAAAGCCCTGCTTAAGATCTACTTGTATAAGCTGTTCATGGTAAAGTGAACCCTAGTTACGTTTTTCCTATCAGCCATTTTCTATCCTACCACCACTTTTTAAAATTAATTTTGCAATGTAATTAATAAAGACAGTTTATACATTTCACCAGACTTTAAAGTTCACGTCTAAGGCTACAATGAAATATATTTGTTGACTAATATTCCAAATGAGAGGGTTTCAAAAAGAGGTCACTTTACCGTGAATAGCCTGTATGCATATTGTGTATTCTTCCGCCACATGTAAAATTAACATTGCCATGAGCCTCATCACTTTATTCATGCGCCAGTTAAGCGAAACTGTACAAATTATTAGAAAATAAATGCTTTACAAATTTTATAAAATTTAAGACTTAGACGCATTGAAAAAAACATAAAGCAAAAGAGATAATTTCAGTACTCACGAATGTTCACCTACCACTTTACATTCAACGTTAAGGCACGGATCTACTTTCCCTCCGTCGTNCTACCACTTTACATTCAACGTTAAGGCACGGACCTACTTTCCCTCCGTCGTTACCAACTTTACCGGGCGTATGCCAGACAGTGCATCAGTTTAAACGTGCGCAGGAAGGAACAGCGACATTTTTTCAAATGTTGATATCAAAAGTGCTTACTTTATCGTAAACAGCCTGTACTCTTTAGTTTTGCAGTTTTTGTTATCTTGACAGGCGTTAACTTCTGGCTAAGTGCGTTCTTCAGGGCTTCGAGTGAGACAGAAGACACACAACTGTACACGTGTTGGAAGCTTGTCGCATTGTTAAGACACACATAACTAGGGCCAGTGACTTTTCGCGTAAAAATCGGAGCACACAGTAGACTTCAATACTATATACACGCCTCAGCTGTTGTTATACCTCCATTGGCTGCTGGTGCCGTGTCCGTCTTTGACCAAGCCACTCAGGACTAAGTAACTCCGGCACTGAACCTTCGTGATTCGTGCGCAAACGGTTAACACGAGCCAGAACATTTTTTAGCCAATCAAAGAAGATGGACGACCCCTACAGTGTTTGGTACTGTATCTTGTCTCGAAATCTTTTCGCGAAATATCACTGCTCCTAGTCATTATGTTTATTCGCACCTGTTTACTCGCGAAAAGATTTCAGGACAAGTTATGTTCCAAAACACTTTGATTGACAACCACTTTCGTGATTGGGCCATTTGTGAATTGTTACGCATCTTATCTGTCTGTCCGCAAATCACGGACTGTCAACATCGGAGAAACTTAGTTCTGATTGTCTCTCACTCATGTAACACTCTCTCGTTACACAA
>NQII01001746.1:82495-127396 GCA_002778355.1 Clitarchus hookeri
AACGGCGCTGTCTGATCGGCAGATCTCTCGGGAGAGCGGCTTCGCCGGCGACCTATCACCTGTGGGATAGCTTCCGCGTACCCCCGGCGACCCCGGGGGCGCGGTAATTAGCCAACTCGAAGAGAAATAAAAGAATCCGGCAGCTCTCGCCGAACTGGATCGCCGGCAGCCGGGAGTATTTACGACCGCGCTCGATTGTAAACCGATGCATATCGCTGTCAAAGTTCGCCACTCGGCATTTCCCTTTCGCCAGCCTCGTTGGCTTCCGCGGAGCTGGTCAGGAATACCTGGGACCCCGGGGCCGGCGAAAGGGAAAGTCACTGCACTTCGAAGGCGCCAGGGGCCGCGGTGGTCGAGCGGTTAGACTGCTCGCCTCCCACCAAGGCGAACCGGGTTCAATCCCCGTCTCTGGTCAATCCCAGATCTTCGCGAGTGGGGATCGTGCCGGACGATGCCGCTGGTCAGCGGGTTTTCTCGAGGATTTCCCGTCCCCCCGCCCCGCCCTTGAATTCNCGGACGATGCCGCTGGTCAGCGGGTTTTCTCGAGGATTTCCCGTCCCCCCGCCCCGCCCTTGAATTCCAGCACTGCTCCATTCTATCCTCATTTCACCCTCATCGGCTCTCAAGACGTCGTTAAGAGCCACCCAAATATCTAAACTTTACTCACTTCATTCAAAGGCGCCCACACACACCCTAAAAACCATTATGATATTACACTAAATCGCTGAGTGGTAAAAAAACCCCCTGTAAAATTGATTTTTCCCTTTTTATTAATTGCATCAAAATCCTTGAAATGGGTTCGTAATTAAAATGTGCCGCATTGCTGTCCGTCTGGACGTAAATGTTTAATTAAACTAGCTAATATTTCCTGCAAAATCAACTCCAAAAGACCTCTCGTTAGTTCGAAAGAGAAACGAAACTCGATCACAAATAGATTATTTGACAGACCAAGTTTCTGTTACAGAAAATAGTCACTCACTTCCTATAATATAAATAAGTCCTCTTGTTCGACAGAGCACAGCCAGCAGCGAGAATTAAAAAAAAAAATCACACGCGAGTAACTTCCACGGTATCACGTAATGTTCTTCATCAGAACTGGAACCCAGCAGGACATGTTAAAAAAAAAATTATAACCGAAGGCATTCCAGAATAATAACAAAAATCATGGCACTAGTAAAAGGCAATGTGACCCTAGTTGAAATACACATTGCACTGAAGTATTAAGGACGACCGCTATTACAATAAGGTTGCCTATCGCGGATTACATGTGGAAAAGCTTCTTGTACTAGTCACGGTGCCGTGGCATATTCCACCATTTTACATATTTGAAGCGCCGGATGTACGGATTACGGAAGCACGTGGTCGAAATACGCCAATCACTGAGCTCGCAGCGCTCAATTCGCGTGCTGTCTTTCCCGGTCTTACGGTCTTACACATCTCGTGCACAGATAAAACATATTCCATTATATACTTTTGAAGTTGAAAACCAGGACACTGTGTGCCAGAACATTCCCATGACGCACCGCAAGAAGAAAAAAACTGTACAAGTAAATTTTCTTTAAAATCTTTAAACGAGTATGTTTTAAGTGATATGATACCAGCTCTGGAGCTCAGTTGCAGCGCATTACTTTAGCGTTATCAGCAACTACTAACATTCTTCGAAACCTTGCGTACTGAAGGGAAGATATCGTGCCTTTACATACCACATTCAGTCAAAAAAAAAAAAAAACCCGTTCAGCTACCCTTGGCTCGGGAGTACTTCCACGGAAAGATTACTGACACGAACTATTGTTCACCCGCACAGCGAATATCCGTAACAACATGTACGCCTACTCGCTACGATTGTATTCCCAAGCGACAGACACTCGAGCATATAAATACTGAGATAATAAGTGCATTTTTCGTATCTCTACTGAACACTACTCGGATTTGAAAACGAATTTTTTAATTGCATTCGAAGGCATCGTTTACAATATTCGTATTATATTTTCAGTTACCGTACAACCTCGACAGTTTGAAACACGTGTTATATCCGTGGTTTCTGCTGAAAAGGCCTGTATCAAAAAACATGTGAATTATTACTCTGCCCGTCGTCACGATTAATCTGATTACCACAATATAATTTGAAAACTAGANCACTCGAGCATATAAATACTGAGATAATAAGTGCATTTTTCGTATCTCTACTGAACACTACTCGGATTTGAAAACTAATTTTTTAATTGCATTCGAAGGCATCGTTTACAATATTCGCAATATATTTTCAGTTACCGTACAACCTCGACAGTTTGAAACACGTGTTATATCCGTGGTTTCTGCTGAAAAGGCCTGTCTCAAAAAACATGTGAATTATTACTCTGCCCGTCGTCACGATTAATCTGATTACCACAATATAATTTGAAAACTAGATCAGTACGTCAATTTTAATTAAACTGCTTGTCAAAATTTCTCCCGCGGAATCCATAAAAATTAAACACTTTTTTTTTTTTAGTTTCCTTGCTTAGAAACTTAAAGCGGAACCCAAAACAATCTGACGTATTTTCTCAGTAAAAGCGATCAAGTGTAACATCATTATGCGAATTTCTCTCGAACCGTCATTGATTGGAAGGGGTTGGAGGGAGAGGTAGTAAATTCAGTTTACAACTTAGTAAATTACACCACGGTTAATAAAAAAAAACGGGCGGTTATTTATCATATTGGTTCTACATTACATCATTATACGTGTGCAGCAGACTTTGCTCAGGTTTACGGAAAACGCTAATTGTACAGTTTCCGTAAATACTCTTCTGGACTTCATGATACATACACGCCGCACGCAACATTGTTGGCATGCGTGTCATGTAATATGACGTTCGCTTAGGCTTTATTTTTATAAAAAAAAAAAACTCACAGCCATTATTGGTTCGCATAACTGTACAAAGCAGGTAATTTACAGTCTCATAAAAAAATAGAACCTTCTACTTTCATCACACTCAACTGTGCAACGAAAGCAGAAGTTGCTCCTCCAGGGTCCGCCTACCAAACAGCGTGTATGCTTCCCGGTGAACACGAAGGAGTTGAAGTTGCGTGCCTTCAAGGAACTCAGTAGTGTACACCACAGCAAAGAAAATTTCATTATCCACATTTATTTATTAATTTATTTATTAACTGCTTAAAGGCGCAGTTAAGGGCATAGTCACCTTATCTTACACTGGACTCGTTACACGTTCACTTTCACTTGCTAGAAATTCAAACATTGAAAACATATTAAAACTTCTAAGTATATAACTTAATACTAAACAAACCAAAAATACATTTTAATTACTCTGTCGGTCGCTCACTCGCTTACGCACTCATTCACCATTCACATGTGCACACATGCATAACACAACTTCGCGAAATGTCAATTTCATCCCTAATGGATCCACTGAAACTTTTAATATTTCTGTGTTGAGTCGGCAGTGGCGAGGGGCTGGAACAGAATGTGGTCTTGTGTAGCGGAGTTAGCAGTCTACTGCCGGCGGTAGAGAGCGTGTTTATTGGGTGGCGATCATGCAGGTAGGAGAACCGCTTGTAAAGGTAGCGAGGTCTGAAATAATGTTGTGTTTTATGGAGCAAGAATAGGGTATGGGTAGTTCTTCTTCTACCTAGCTTAAGCCAAGACAGTTTCCTTAGCTAGAATGGTATCAAGTGTTTTTAAATTACATACGAACCTCACGCACGTGTTTAGAAGTTTCTGCAGTCGTGTTACGTGGCTTTCACTTAGATTGTTATAAACAGCATCGCAGTAGTCAATTACAGGCGTTAGTTGAGATTGGACCAAAGTTGTTGTTATTCGAGCAGGCAGTAGTCTTTTTAAGCGACTTAAATAATGCAACGAGTGGTCTACTTTTCTTCATAAGGCAGTAACATGAGCGACCCAAAAAAGATTTTCATCAATTATGACTCCTAAACTTTTAGCCGTATTTGATAGAGTAATCTTATTAATATTGAAGACAATATCCAGAACTATATATTGGTTAACAGTGGATACAGGAGCTGGAGAACCAATCAGGATGCACTGTGTCTTAGCAGGATTTACGCTGAGGCAGTTTCGAACAGACCAACTATGTATTCCTGCAAGTTCGTGATTCATATTTTCAAAAGCCATTTTAACGTCGGTTTTGTCTAAGTGTGCGTGAATCTGCAGGTCACCCGCGTAAAGGTGATGGTTAGAAAAGCACGAACATTTACTTATGTCATTAATAAACAGAGAGAACTAAAGGGGACCAAGTACAGAGGCTTGGGGGACCCCAGACTTTATAGAGCTCCATTCTGAACGCTCACCATTTAGTACAACGCACTGGATCCGGTCATTACTATAGGATTTGAGCCATTCACACACATGAGCAGATAAATTAAAAACGTGTCTCAATTTCGCTAGCAGGTTTTAGTTATTTACATGGAATACTTTACTAAAATCGACAAGGCATAACAGGGCTAACTTTCGTTGTTCAATGGCTGAAAGAATATTATCAACTATATCAACCAAAGCAGTACATGTGCTGTGCATTGGACGAAAACCAGACTGATAATCATATAGCATGTTCGATTTATTTATTAATGTAAAACTTTTGTCGATTTACTAAATATTCAATTATCTTTGACAAACCCTGGCAAAATACTAATCGGATGGTAGCGTTTTTTAGCAGCTGGTTGCGGAATTTTTGCAATTGGAATTACACTGAAGAGCCAAAAATGAAACTGGTAAAGGCGCGCGTATGCAAATAACAGACGTATGGAACCAATCAGAGTAACGCGATGCGGTCGGAAACTAGATCGGTTACTGCTGCTACAATGACAGGTCATCAAGGTTTAAGTGAGTTTGAACGTGATGTTATAGTCGGCGCACGAGAGATGGGACATAGCATCTCCGAGGTAGCGATAACATTTGGATGTTCGCGTACGACCATTTCACGAGTGTACCGTGAATATCGGGGATCCGGTAAAAAAATCACATCTTCGACATCGCTGCGGCCGGAAAAAGATCGTGAAAGAACGGGACAAACGACGACTGACAAGAATCATTAAACGTGACAGACGTGCAACCGTTTCTCAAACTGGCGCAGATTGGATTTGTGGACTGCCCTGCAGGATTCATGGTGTGAATTGCCTCCTACATACCTTCAGACATCAGTCGAGTCCATGCCACGTCGTCTTGCGGCACTTCTGCGTGCTCGGAGGGCCCTACACGATATTATGCAGGTGTACCAGTTTTTTTGGCTCCTCAGTGTACCTGCGCTTTCTTCCAGCACTCTGGGAAGATGTTATCTTTTAGTGAAGCATTAACTCACACGTGTGAGTGCTGGCAGGAGAACATGCAGGACTGCAGGATGGTCGCTATCAGTTGGACAGACAAACCATCAATACCCTGAGCTTTTGTTATTATTATTCACCTGAATGACTTGCATACTTCACTAATGGTGACTGGAAGAAAGGAAAGCTGGGGTTTGGTACTATCGCGTACTCTATCACTAAGGTTTCGAATTTTGAGTTTTCTTAGTTAAAGCGTCGATATTAGTGGAAGGAGTAGTGAAATATTCGTTCATCTCGTCAGGAGACAAATCCGAGATACTTCCGGCTTACAGAGATTGCTCCACAGCTTGGCCGCCGGGATATGCAACTGCTGTAACGAGCTGCAGTAGCTGAGCTCCGCGTTTCTAACACCCTGTGTACATTTATTTCTCAGGTTCTTGCATACCCTTAAGTACAGGTTAACTTCCCGTAGACCTGCTTGTTTTACGTTTACTAACTGCTTATATGCCTCGTCCCGTTTTGCCATCGTCGCCAATACCTCATCAGTAGAGGCCTGAAAAATTCGCGGATTCATTTCGGGACAAGCTAGAATGCAAGACACGTGCGTTTGTATATTTTAAACCATTGGTCTACACGGTGTTTGACGCCTCCTGGAGAACGCTGGCCCAATCGTGGCCTTGCACTCTCACAGCAGGCAACCAATGTGCAGGTGATATCTGCATATTTGTCCATACGACTGTGCCATCTAGCCTATAGGTCATTGAACTCGCGAATTTTTCAGGTCTCTACTCATCAGCCATTCAAGGGGCAGCAGGGCGGGTGACTCACTTGGTAAGTACCGGCGAGATAGTGTCAACAAATCTTGTTAATATAATATTCAAAGTGGTGACCTTCGCATTTACAGTTCCAGCCGAGTGCGCATTTTGCCAAGGGAGTTCTGATGCTGCCGCAAATATTTCTTTGGTATGAAGTAATTTGATATCACGGCATGTCATGGTTTTGGGTAAAAATTTCGGCGCTCGTAAAGAATACGTTAAAAACACAACCCTCATGACGGGACATACCTGGTGCACCAACCTGCCCATGATTTAATTACCTGATTATTAAAACGTGATTATTAGATCTAGCCATGTGTCAGCCATGTTTGAATGACGCGTGGCTCCTAATGATGGGATATCAAAGTTGTAAGTTGCTATAATACCTGTTTAATATTTTGACTCACTGTTGGCTTTGAGCAGATTGACGTCGAAGTCACCCATAATAATTACATGCTGGTATTCCGGAACCACCTGCGACAAAATATCTTCTGTATCGCTCGAGAAGCGAACATCCGGTGGTTTGTACACGACTACGACTACAAGAACATGATATCTCATTTTCACCTTTAAAAACAGTTACTCCGGCCTCCCGGAACAGGCACTAGCTGTACTAGCTAATGACGTGGCATTCAAGTCATCCCGTATACACTCAGCTACACCGCCGCCTCTTTTCAGCGTTCGGTCGTTTCCGTGCAATACGTAACCTGGCGTGCCAGCAACGGAGCTTGGCAGTGACGGGACGAGCCATGTCTCTGATGCCAACAGGGCGTGGAAAATAAGTAGCGATTATGTATAGTGCGAAAATTGTATGTGTTTCCAAGTAACGACTGGGCGTAAGTGTCCGCAGCATGGAGCACGCGTGGGGCGGCACGGCAGTTGCATTCTAAGAAAGCTGCTTGCAGAGACGGGAGACGAGGACAAACAGGCTTCGAGGGTGGAAAGCGGGTCTCCAGACAATTCGGTTAGGTTGTCACCACTGCACATAGCTGGAAAAAACGTTGGTAGCACTGGCCATCGGGACACACGCAGTTGGAGGGAATACAACTAAGTTACTCACCTCAGTGGTACGGGAGATGAAGCTGACATATCCGCAACAAGAATTAGATAGCAAGAGCACTCTACAAATAAGTAGCAAAAATATCGACTCACACTCAAACGAAAAACTTGNACTCTACAAATAAGTAGCAAAAATATCGACTCACACTCAAACGAAAAACTTGCACACTCTCACAAAAAAAAAAAAAGTACGAAAAACAAAATTATTAACAACTTGTATCAGAAAGTACACATGGCTAATGTTATATTAAAAAAAAAAAGTCAAAAATAATAATAGCAAGAAATTTAAAGTTTTGGTTCACACTGTGTGTAAGCGAGGTCTTGCATGCGAGTTACAGTAAATGTCCTGTTCTCTGACTTAACAGAGATGCGGCAGTTCATTGTCCGCACATTTCGTAAACCGTGTTTGGCGAAGGCAGCCTGCAGTATCTTCAGTCCTTCAGCAGTCAGGTCCTCGCGAATCGTCAGGCCAGTAAATAAGTATACACCTGTTAATATTACTGCCGCATTAAATGTTTCAACTCAGAGAAATTGCCATTCCTTAAGTTTACATTATACATTTAACCTATATGTGTTATATTCGAATTATTTAATGCTTTTATTATTGAATTCTGAGTTAATGGCCAAATTGTACAGAATATATGTAGTCCACCATCAAATAATGTAGCTACTGTTATTTAACAAATCATATATACCTGCAGATATAATACGTGTGCATTGTATTTATTGTGCATTAAAATTAATTCAACAAGCATATGTTAGTTTTACATGTATGGTGAATTGTTACTATCACCTGTGTACCCAACAATAATTTTGTACTAATATAACTATACGCTTTTACAGCAACCGAAAGATGTGACGCCGGAAGATATACAAAGGGTAGCATCTTCTTTAGAGCGTCTAAGTTCTCCAAATGACGGTAAGTTTTTTACAATAACCGAGTAGTACAATTGCATAGCACGTTATGTCCTAATTATATTTTCAGGTCCTCGCGAATCGTCAGGTCAGCTCCTGCCGGCTTGCGCTTGCACACGATAACTCAACTTCTCACGCGGTGGGGCACTCACGACCTTCGCGACGATCGGCCTTGGTTTCGTATCTTTATCTCCCCTGACACGGAGGCTGCGGTCGATATCCGTCGGCGATGCGCGCGGTAGGCCTGGCTTCTCGCTGGGAACTCAGAGCATCACATCGCCAGTGTGGCTTCTTTTTCACTTTCCGGAACGCTGAAAATTCGAATACCAATGCGGCGTTGATACAGCTCGAGTCCAGCAACGGCCAGGGCAAGTTCGCGCTTAGTTTTCTCCGGTTCTTCACGCCGTTTTACGTCGGTCGTCGACACGATATACGGTTTCCAAACGTACGCTCCAGAATCCCAGACTTTAGCGAACAGTTGCCTTAGAATGAGTGACATTGAAAAGATCGTTCCTGTATTTTATCTTACAAAACGTATTTGCAGCTGATGGTCACGATGCCAGATCAAAAATATTTGAATTCACGAATGTAAATATACACGATAGGATAAAGTCATTCATGAACTGACAACGTCTGTAATGTTCGGTATGGTTCTTACGTAGGCGCTTGTAGTATTGCTCTGAAAGTAGTAGAAGACGCGCCAACACGAGGGATGACAGACAAAAGGCATAAATGAAGGTGCAGTACATCAATTAAGAGTAGCGAAAAAACAAAAGCTTCCCGTTTACGTGGAACAATTTGGCTTTGTATTATTTTGTGGCAGAACAGTAAGAAACTTTACATGGTCACATATGTTCTCTGATCATACAGACGAAGAGAGAGCCACAATTCGTCTCAGAAATTACCTTAGATAATTTTTTTGGACTTCTGACCACTATTGGAACGGACCGCTAATTTACGCGGTACTGTTTTGTACTTCGAGACGGCAGCAGAGATGAATAATACCAGGTTTAACGGACAACTTACTAACAGGCTAACTATATCATTGCGATGGAAATTAGTTCCGCTCATATTGGGAAATATTTCAGTCAAAATAAAGCTACAACGAATATTACGCCGACTTCTTTAAGTTTCTGAAGTACTGTTACACCCGGTAAAAATGCAACAGAGTATAAGCCTGAAATTCGGAAATATTTTTGTAATGGCACGCGGATGGTACTTGTATTCTAACAGACGATTAGTTGTAGCCCCAAGTCATAAGATGATAGACGGCAAAACTATCGAGTGCACGAACAGACAAATTGATAGAATCAGACAATTGCATATTGCTAAAGAAAACTGATTGCGGGTGTGTTGGCGTTATACCAAAATTCTGTTGGAAGCTTAAAAAAAAAATAACACAAAATTCAACACGCCGCTTTTAATGTCATGTATTAGAGGAGCTCATAATTTATTTACGATACTTGTGGATTTGTGTAGAAATAGTTGCATCAGTTTTCTTGTGCTGTCAAATTGAGCAAACCCGTTGCCGTTTCAGATACACAAAATTTCAGCGGCAATACCGATACGTTTTCTCAAATTAGTGTCCCTTATGTAACTTTGGTAACTTCACGTCTAAAAGNAATTTCAGCGGCAATACCGATACGTTTTCTCAAATTAGTGTCCCTTATGTAACTTTGGTAACTTCACGTCTAAAAGGACTCAGAAAGAAAAAAGCGAGTAACTGCACGGTCAAACAAGTTCTATAAGCGCAAAATAATGAGCAACTTTAAAACATTAAAACGCGACTGCAACGAAACCAGGAGCAGTAAACTGAAACAAAAATTCACAATTTTCCTAATTAATTTTGCAATATTAATAAATAAATAAGAATCTCAAATTAAAAGTACGAATATATTAAACAAGCATACAAAATATAAATGAAATACATGCAAAAAAAGAAAAATAAATAAACATTGATGGTAAGGACAAAGTTTATACCACGCTACTTCTTTCGCAGAATTTTAGTATATTTCGGTGTTTTTTATCGTATAAACAAGAAGTTACTGATAACTAATGAGCCCACTTTTCGTTACATGGTTGCAAACAAATCTAAGTGAAGTTCTTGAAAGGTTAGATGGTAGGTAGGCGTTGACGTCCCATTGAAGCAATATCATCAGAGATGAAATCAGAATCATGTGAAACACTACCAAGACAATTAAATTACACGAGTGACTTACCCGGGATTCGAATTCAGAAAAACTCGTAAAATTAAGCTAGCTTGCAATCAACTGCATCACGGAGGTAGGATTCGGAGTATCAACTTGTTTTTGAATGATAGGATTCATTAACCTGAAATATTTACTAGGCCATCAATATTAAAATAAGTGTCTGAGCCACTAAAACACATACGTTTATATAGCCTACCATAAAGCAACTTGTGTGAAAAATTTGATGGAAATCGGTTGACTGATCTCCGAGATATGGCATAAAAACCTTATTTTCTTAAATGAGGGTTATCTTACAAAATTGCTTAAAAAGAGACTGTACACGATGTTTCTAATATAAAATATCAGTTTAAAAAGATTAAATTGTATATTGGTAAATATATATGCCAAACATATAAAAATATTTATATGGCCACCATTTTCAAAATCATTGTCTGACCCCGTTTAAATCATGTAACTTTACATGGCCTTCTGTAGGTGTGCAAAATTTTGTGGAAATTAGTACAATTATTCCGCAAATATGACACAATTTTCAGTTTACTCACCTGACACTACTGTGCAAAAAAATCTGGCAAAGGAGGATCTCTGTTTGCATATGGCACAAAACCTCCATTGAACATGTGACGATCTTCATAAATGGAGGGGGAAATGTTTATATACTAGAACATTCAATTATTGCCATAGATAACATAAAGAGTTAAACTTAAATCTGTTACATAGTTTCGTAGATATAGCATACTAAGCTAAAATGTTCGTATACACACCATTCAGAAAATAAGAGACTTACACACTTAAACATGTATAACTTCTTCGCCAAATTTGAAATAAATCGGTTGATTGTTTCCCGAGATACGTCATAAAAACTATATTATTTCTTAATGGACTATCTTACAAAATGACGCGGAAATGAGGCTTGAATAGACAATTTTAATGGATACAACTGATACTGTCAGCATACAAAGTTAAGTAGAAATTTGTTTTGCAGTTTCGTAGATAAAAAATTCTGAGCTTAAATGTTTATATGGCCTCCATTTTTTAAATATGTACGTCTGACTCCCTCAAAATTTATCAGTTTACATAACCTGCCATAGTGCTAATTGTTTGCCAAATTTGGTAGAAATCGGTTGTTTTTTTTCGGAGATCACATAATTTCAATGTGTTAAGTGATACTGTTTTACAAAATGGCGGACAAAAAAGATTTTGTGTGTACACATTTGATTGTTGTATTATATACAGTCATCATTTAAAGGTTCATTGAAATTAATTAGATGGTTTCGACGATGTAAAATACAAAACTAAAATAACGTTATAGCCGCCATTTTGAAAATAAGAGTATGTCATACCTAAAACGTACCTGTTAACAATACCTACCGCAGTACTACTTGTTTGCTATATTTGGTAGGAATCCGCCAATTTTTTCCCGATATATTACATAAAATTTTCATTTATTCGTGTGGCACTATCTTACAAAATGGAGGAAAAAAGCCGCTCCATGCAGACACACGTGATGTTTGTTGTATATACTCGCAGCACACACAGTTCAGTTGGAATTGATCAAATGGTTTCGAAGATATAACATAGTATGCTAACATAGCTATATGGCCACCATTTTGAAAATAAGTGTCTGACATACTTGAAACATATTTGTCCATATCAACTGCGGCAGTACTACTTGATTGCCAAAATTTCGTAGGAATTTGTCAATTGTTTCCCGAGAAATTACACAAAAACTTGATTAATTTATGAAGCGCTCTTTCTTAGAAAATGGCAGACTAAATTTGTTGTTTTTGGCTTTTTTGATGCTTGTAATAGATAATCTCAGCATACAAAATTTGATTGAAATTTGTTAAATAGTATGGTAGTTATTATCAGTAAACCTAAAATATTTGTATGGCCAGCGTTTTGAATATAAGTGCCTAATAAAGTTTAATTACCTTTATTTACCTGGCCTATTATAGTATTTTTATCTGCCAAACTTGGCGAAAATATGGTTTAGTAGTTTTCGATATCTAATGTAAAAGATTTATTTTTACATGCGGCGCTATCTTTCGAAATGGTGGACAAAAGTGGATGTTGTTTAGCTTATATGATGCTTGTAATATGTACCGTCAGCGTACAAAATTTGGTTGAAATTGGCCCAATTGTATGGTAATTACATAAAATAAACCTAAAATATTTTAATGGCTGCCTTTTTGAAAATAAGTGTCTAATTAAGTTTAAATACTTGCATTTACTTCACCAATCATAGTATTACTTACGTGCCAAATTTGGCGCACATATGTTGAGTAGTTTTCGAGATATAACGTAAGAGCTTCATTTTTTCATATTGCACTATTTTCCAAAATGGCGGATCAACAAGATTTATTTCTGAATTTAACGCTAACGACTTGCACTGCCAGCGTACACAATTTTGTTATTATAGGTTGAATGGATTCCAAGATATCGCCCTAAAGTTTAATATGGTCGCCATTTTGAAATTAAGTGCCCAGCGTGGTCGAAAACTATAAAAGTCTGACGTTTTTGCATAGAACTATATGTGTACCTAGTTCGGTGAAATTCAGTACAAGCGTTCAAAAATTGAAAGGGGAGGACACATGTTCAGAAACACACACACACACACAACATACTCACAGAGAAAGAGGAAAGTGATATAAGCCTCTCTTTCCTTCGAAAAGTAGGCTAAAAAGGTCTATAATGAATGGAGAGATTTAGGTTGCTCGTAACATCGAGGTCTTCAATGCCGTTGGGGGTGAAGTGAGATTAATATGGAGCAGCGCCGGAATGAAAGGGCGGGGGAAACGGGAGATCCCCGAGAAAACCCGCTGAAGAGCGGCATCGTCCGGCACTATTCCCACTTGCGAACATCATGAGTGAATCAGCCGGGGATTGAACTCGGTTAGCGTTAGTGGGAGGCGAGCAGTCTAACCGCTCAGCCACCGTTATTAATAAAATGAAAAACGTACACGCATTTTACTAACCTACTAGCAAGAACAAAGTTCGCTTAAGCCCCATTTCGTATAAATGCGAATTTTATATAATGTTCTGTACAATATAAATTACTGCAGCATAACTTTTGGATTGATCACACAAGATGTGATTGATTTTTAAAAATAATGACGTAAAATAAAAAGTGAGCCTTTCAAAAATCTAATTAATCCAAATTCCTTACGTATATTCATAGTTGTTAGTACACAGAATTTGATTCAAAAGGTATGAATTACATACGGAACTGAGCATAATGTTAAACGTTGCTTCATTACCTCTGCTTTACAAACTATACGATGTGTTTACATCACCTATTTACTTATTTACATGTACGCAATGACCTTCACTTTAGCAAAACAGTTAATTTTAATTTAGAGTAAACAATTAAATTAATTAGTGTGGAACAGCAATATGAAAAATAAACCATTAAATAATAAAACAAAAGTGAGCTGAACCGCTGAGCTGTGTAAAGGAAGTTACATTACAGTGCACGTGTACCTTTTTTTCAAGGCCGCACACGTGTGGTTCGTGATGGCGGTGTACTCAGTGTCAAGGGCTTCGCAGCAGCGCGTGCGTATTGATCGTGGTTTCTGACCCAACGCGTGGGACGCTGCATTGAGGTAGTGCACAACGCTCCACAACGGAGTTACAGAACACTCCGACAGATAGCAGCAACAGCTGGTGAGATCACAACTGCGCAACTGGCGGCATGTAGAAGAACTACTAGCACGTACGGTAGTCGCTCTCGATTGCTGCACCGAAAACATTTCTCTTGCCTATAATTAATTGTTTTTACTTAAGTTTTTTTTTAGTAATAATAAAAATTACAACTCATTAAAACTAGGATTTAAAATACCCTCAAAATGAACCCCAAATTATTTACCATTATGATCAACAGAAATGCATGTGTTATTACTAGAAAAAAAAGTTTAATCTGACTACATTTTTAAATCGATAGAGATAAATATAAAATATACTGAAAATTTTATTCAGTAGAATATTTTTAAACTTGTAGGTTTTATCCAATATAAAGTAGACTTAAAAATAAACGTTACATTATATTAACCAACTGTACAGGGATGAATTTTGTTTTAATTTGGCAAACAGTTATACCGAAGACTTTGAAGATTTCGTGAAACGAAGATTATTTTACCCAGGTATATGTATTTCTATAATAAGCAAGTTGTATATACATAACATGGAAAAAGATGATCGAAAACTGTGTCTAAATTTATACAATGCAGGACATTTAATTTGTATGTTTGGAGTTCACGTTTCTAACACTCACAAATACATCATACGAGAATGTCTCAGTTGTTTAAATATATCTTGTAAAAGACAACCTAGTCATAAGCCGGCGAAAGGACACCCTAAAATATAACTTAGGGGGTGAGCAGAACTCGGGTTCCATTACAAAAGAGAGAACAATATATGTTCTTCTCATTTCAAAGAAATACTGTAACGTAACACGTTTCTTAATGACTTATCTGGTAAAGTTCCTTGAAACAGAAATACTTTAATCCCCTCCCTCAGCATTACCCCCTTAGATTTTATTTGTAATGTGACGTTTAAGTGTTATAAAATATAACTAAATTATACAATTTTATTCTTTCATCCAGCCATGTTAATGTGACACTTAAACGAACTTGAATACATTAAGACATATAGACAGTAAAGAATAAACACTTGTTTTATTTAGATACAACGCATAAAAGTAGTATTTCTCTGAACTGTTTGTTATGACAAAGTTGCATTCGAAACACAGCGGATTTTATGAGCAGATTAAAATCTTCACACTTCACAGCAAATAAGACTGAGTCAAATATTATCGCTGGCTATCTTATATCTGTAATTTTATTTTCCGAGCATAGTAAAATGCAAGGATTAGAGCAAGAAGCTATAAGAAGGGATAATAATATAAATTTTAAAGGGTTGACTTCGGCATTAAAAAGCTGTTAAAACAATATTTTTTGGCGCTAGTGGTCGTTTGAGAAGGCGGGGATAACAACTGTTTCGCACAGTTGGTATTTGCACAATGGAAATATTAATTACATCTTTGAAGTTAGACGCAAAATAAAAGGACACTGAATTAATTTTTAAGCTGTTTTATAGTTATGAGAACAAAGCACGATTATAATGACATTAAACTACATTCACTTCATATTATTTGAGAAAACAATGCGAAACCGTGCACTTAAATTAGTCATTCCGGAAATATGCATAGTAAAANATGCGAAACCGTGCACTTAAATTAGTCATTCCGGAAATATGCATAGTAAAATTAATTCAAAATTTTAACACTATGAAACTTTTATGTGAAGTTGAATTTTTTCTGATAGGTGGCAGCTAAGATAAAATTGAGGATATAACGCGGTGTGGAAATGTAGATTATGTTATATTTGAGTTGGTATCATGGCTGCGACTGACACTTCAGGCTAGCCGCACGGCTGCTGTATCTACATATTTTCCCACATGCGTGTCATTTCCGCAGACTAAAGACGAGGTAGACCGATGTTTTCCTTCTACGAATGTACCACACGTTGACTCGGCCATCGCTGGTCCAACTGTCAAAGTCACGTGGCCAACNTTTTTTTTTTTTTTTTTTTAGTAATAATATACATTACAGCTCATTTAAGCTAGGATTCAAAATTACCATCAAACGAACCCCAATTATGATCAACAGAAATGTATATATTATTACATGAAAAAAAATTACAGTCAATTCTAACTACATACCTACATATTTTTCCCTCGGTTGTTTAGGAGCGTTTCATTTAGGAATGTGCGATATCTACTTTTCAAAATAGTTTCGATACACGTCGACCATACCGGTGCCGGCGCGATATATCGCATCCAGGGAGCACTGAAAATTGACGACGATGCATCGCAGATAACGGGTCACGTTTTTATCGCAAATACTGCACGCATACAGCCAACATTGCATATCGTTAAAATTACACATCGCGATATCCAATATATTGCGCTACACTTTTGGATCACATCGCAGTTGTGGTATTTCAGAAACACAGTTTCGTGATCAATATATAGCCATAATATCGCAGGAAATGTGTTCCCAGCGCGGGCAGGTGGCGGAGAGCGAGAAGACAAAGTAAGTATCTCGGGAGGCCGGGCGGAGGCAAGGCCGGGTTCAGTAACTCTCCTCGGCGGCAATGAAGGCGGGTCGGCGCTCCCGGGTTCGAAGCCAGGCATGACGGCTCGGAGGGCATCAGCCTCGCTTGTCCCAAGTCGCGGGAGGAGCACTGTTCGGCTGGCGCCTGCAGAATAGGCCCGCCCGCATAGCGCGCCTGTGTTGCGTGTCGCCTGCTTACCAGGCGTAAAGCCCCTGTCAGTAAAACACGCCACTCGTGTTTACACCACTACCATATGGTAAACAGCCTGCTAAGGACGTTGCAGACAAGACATTTCAGTAATAATGGTGTTAAAAAGAGTCCACAATTATTTTCAAAATTTCCAGCACATTTCTTATTTTTAGCTTGTGTATGAAATTTGTGAAAATCTACTGTACATTAATTTCAATTTTATAACTTTTTCCGTACAAAAACTGAAATTGTACTAAATTAATATGTTAGGCTACAGCTCAAAGTAACTTTTCATGCCATCAGAATTTTATGAGAATATTTTGTTGGCAATTTTGTACTCTGTTTAGTCGTATTCAAATCTTAACTTTTAGAACTAAATCTAAAGTCAATAATGCGGAAAGTTAAACCATTATGGCCGGTATGTAAACCCAGTGTCGGATTTCAAAGAAATTGAAAACACGACACTTCTGCGACTTCAAGAAACACTTCAGCTGAGACAAAACGTCTGGTTGGATTAACTTTTTGTAATTTGTACCAATCAAGCTAATATTTTAAGTCAAAATTCTGATATTTATGCTAAAAAAAAATTGCAATGAATGTTATCTTTAACATGACTGGTGTTTATCATGTCGCAAAGCCATAAAAATATACTCAAAATCTCGAGAAAAAAAAATTGTCGGCTTTTGAAGGACCCTAAGCCCGTGAGCGACGTTGGAAGCTTTCTTCGAAAGTTTCATGCGAGCTCGCATGACCGCTCGCAAGAAATGGATTGTTCTACGGAAGATTTAGCTGAATGCTGCACGTTTCAATGGACGTTTTATTAATTGGGAGGTGTACAATTTTCTGCGAAAGGTTTCCTGCAAGGTGGAACTTTAAAGCAATTAAAGAGAGAGAGAGAGAGAGAGAGAGAGAGAAGTGGAAGTAAGTAGGGTGCTCCTAATTACAATAATAGTAGTAGATTACGTTTATTTTGTTTTGAAAAATAGCGATAAGGCATTTCAACAAGACAAAAATATGTAGTAAATAAATAAACAAAAATTACAGAAATATGGTTTACTGACGCCATAACAGATCAGCGTTTATTTAACACAAAATGTTCTAAATATCATAACAAAAATAAATTAGGTTCGTGTGATAGGTTATTCCATACAAACCTTCATACCTGCTTGCATGCAGGCTCGGTTAACAGATCTCGTAGAATCTTCCGCACGAGCTTGCAGGTAATTTTGCAACAGAGGCCAACGGGTTTTGCATACTTGTTCTAAATACTGTTCAGCTGATACTTTTTATACAATCACTAGGGAACGGGCCCGGCTTCGCCCGGTAACAATTTAGTTTTTACAGCGATACTTTGAAAGACAAAAATGGTTACTGTGGGTCATGCTTAAAAGATAAGCATATAATATTCCGGACTTTTCTGTAGACCTTTTTGAGAGCTACAATTATGTAGCAAATTAATTTGATATATCTTTTATGGTTCAGTCAGCGAAATCCATGTAAGCGCCCTAGAAGCGGTTTTTTACGACTTGATTACAAACCTTTCGACATTTCTCTACTATCCTTACATTAAATATAAATGTATTATAGACCAAAACCTTCCACAAATAATTCTCTAAATGATGTTGAAAACCGCACCAAAATCCATCAAATAGTTTAGAAGTACTAAGCGAATACACAGAAAGACGCGGATAAGCGACTTTGTTTTATACTATTTAGGGAAGACAAGAGATAAGTAAAAAATCATTATTTTACTGTTTTAGGAGCCCACAAATGAAAACAAACTAGTTACAAAAATTTTAACGAGGGAGGATCGAGCGCATTGTATTAACCCACTTTAAGATATTTCTAACAAGTTACATTTTACAAAAAAATAATAGGCACTACAAACAATAAATATGCGTAAGTTTCCTCGTATTCAGCAGACTGGAAAAAAAACCAATGGTATAATTCTTGGTCCGGCCATCTTGGATTCTGTTTTCTATGGTTTTCCGAGATCGCTCCAGTCGAATGCTGGGACATTTTCTTAACACAGGCTGGGGTCGATTCCTGCCCCGTCCCTGCTTCTCAGAGCCACTTGCAACGTCTCTAAAGACCTGGCTGTCGACGACACTTCAAGCCGAACCTACCGGCGTCAATGCAAATTACCTCATATCTGTTACAGCTAATTACAATTTGTGTGCCAGAAACGGCACGGTGTTTGACGCAAATCCAAAGCAGCCCTGGACCACTGATGAACATNAAACAGCCTGCTAAGGACGTTGCAGACAAGACATTTCAGTAATAATGGTGTTAAAAAGAGTCCACAATTATTTTCTAAATTTACAGCACATTTCTTATTTTTAGCTTGTGTATGAAATTTGTGAAAATCTACTGTACATTAATTTCAATTTTATAACTTTTTCCGTACAAAAACTGAAATTGTACTAAAGTAATATATTAGGCTACAGCTCAAAGTAACTTTTCATGCCATCAGAATTTTATGAGAATATTTTGTTGGGAATTTTGTACTCTGTTTAGTCGTATTCAAATCTTAACTTTTAGAACAAAATCTGAAGTCAATAATGCGGAAAGTTAAACAATTATGGCCGGTATGTAAACCCAGTGTCGGATTTCAAAGAAATTGAAAACACGACACTCCTGCGACTTTAAGAAACACTTCTGCTGAGACAAAACAGTGGGTTGGAATAACTTTTTGTAATTTGTACCAATCAAGCTAATATTTTAAGTCAAAATTCTGATATTTATGCTAAAAAAAAATTGCGATGAATGTTATCTTTAACATGACTGGTGTTTATCATGTCGCAAAGCCATAAAAATATACTCAAAATCTCGAAAAAAAAATTGTCGGCTTTTGAAGGACCCTAAGCCCATGAGCGACGTTGGAAGCTTTCTTCGAAAGTTTCATGCGAGCTCGCATGACCGCTCGCAAGAAATGGATTGTTCTACGGAAGATTTAGCTGAATGCTGCACGTTTCAATGGACGTTTTATTAATTGGGAGGTGTACAATTTTCTGCGAAAGGTTTCCTGCAAGGTGGAACTTTAAAGCAATGAAAAAAAAAAAAGAGAGAGAGAGAGAAGTGGAAGTAAGTAGGGTGCTCCTAATTACAATAATAGTAGTAGATTACATTTATTTTATTTTGAAAAATAGCGATAAGGCATTTCAACAAGACAAAAATATGTAGTAAATAAATAAACAAAAATTACAGAAATATGGTTTACTGACGCCATAACAGATCAGCGTTTATTTAACACAAAATGTTCTAAATATCATAACAAAAATAAATTAGGCTCGTGTGATAGGTTATTCCATACAAACCTTCATACCTGCTTGCATGCAGGCTCGGTTAACAGATCTCGTAGAATCTTCCGCACGAGCTTGCAGGTAATTTTGTATCAGAGGCAAACGGGCTTTGCATACTTGTTCTAAATACTGTTCAGCTGATACGTTTTATACAATCACTAGGGAACGGGCCCGGCTTCGCCCGGTAACAATGTAGTTTTTACAGCGATACTTTGAAAGACAAAAATGGTTACTGTGGGTCATGCTTAAAAGATAAGCATATGCTATAGCGGACTTTTCTGTAGACCTTTTTGAGAGCTACAATTCTGTAGCAAATTAATTTGATATATCTCTTATGGTTCAGTCAGCGCAAGCCATGTAAGCGCCCTAAAAGCGGGTTTTTACGACTTGATTACAAACGGTTCGACATTTCTCTACTATCATTACATTAAATATAAATGTATTGTAGACCAAAACCTTCCTCAAGAAATGCTCTAAATGATGTTGAAAACCGCATCAAAATCCATCAAGTAGTTTAGAAGTACTAAGCGAATACATAAACAGACGTGGATAAGCGACATTGTTTTATACTATTTAGAAAAGTCTATAGATAAGTAAAAAAAATCATTATTTTACTGTTTTAGGAGCCCAAAAATGAAAACAAACAAGTTACAAAAATTTTAACGAGGGAGGATCGAGCGCATTGTATTAACCCACTTTAAGATATTTCTAATACATTACATTTTACAAAAAAATAATAGACACTACAAACAAAAAATATGCGTAAGTTTCCTCGTATTCAGCAGACTGAAAAAAAAAAAACCAATGGTATAATTCTAGGTCCGGCCATGTCGGCTTCAGTTTTCCATAGTTTTTCGAGATCACTCCAGTTGAATGCTGGGATGTTTTCTTAACACAGGCCGGGGTCGATTCCTCCTCCTCCCTGCTTCTCTGAGCCACTTGCAACGTCTCTAATGACCTGGCTGGCGACGACACCATAAGCCGAACCTACCGGCGTCAATGCAAATTACCTCATATCTGTTACAGCTAATTACAATTTGTGTACCAGAAACAGCGCGGTGTTTGGCGCAAATCTAAAGCAGCCTTGGACCACTGATGAACATTTTATTTTTTTTTCGTGTCTTCAAAGTCTAACTTCTTATCGCAGCAAGAGTTCGTTTTCGCTACCCAGATGAAAACCAGTCTGAAAATATTTTTTACGAAAATCTACGTCTTTACTTTGCTCGGGACGTACAACAACCTGCTATCTCCCGGTAGGTCAACACCCGACGTTTTCACGACCTTCTCGGGGGGACAAGCGGTGTCGTGGGACTGTGGCGAGGCAAGCCGTCTCTCACTCACACTCGTGTGTGATGCACGCAGCAGGAGCTCACGATCATCGTGCCGCTGGGATACGCGTACTCTGAGCATGATGCCGGCCCACTCACTAGCGAGCTGCGAGGGACACGTCACTCACCCGCTGTGACGTCAGCCTGCACGACGTATGTCACTCGGCGCTTCATCTGCGTTACTGCGTGTTTCAAACAGACTAAAGATCAGATAGACCGCTTATTCGNTACTGCGTGTTTCAAACAGAGACTGAAGACGAGATAGACCTCTTATTCATCTTCCGTGCATGTACCCAACATTGACCCGTCCCGAAAGGAACACAACCGTCAACGCCACATTGTCAACAGTGATGAACGTGTTTGCTTGTTTATTAGTTTTTAAATAACATGCACATTCATATTAATAAAATACTTTCACCAATTTGAATTTAATCAAACTGTATTACAAATTGGTCGGATTAAGTATACAAACATCTCAAAGCGCTTGTTCGCTGAACAATTTTATAACCTCAAATCCAATCCACGCCAGTTCTTGCTTTTCGTATCGGGCAGGATGGCAGTTCAACGCTGGGACAAGGAGATTGATTGTGCGTAGTCAGCGAGATCGGTCTACCTCATCTTTAGCCTATGGTTTGAAATACGGTTTATTCTACGAAAGTGTTATAGTTGTACCCAATATGGTCACATACGGAAATAACGAGAACGGAATAGTACTTTCAAGATAACACGCATGGTATAAATAATATTTAGGAGTTCTTCGGCATCGTAAAAAAATGCTTCTAGGACGGCTGCATCTTAAAACATGCTGCATGGACATCAGCGAAACTACGATAAGAGCCTGTGTTGAACATTGCTTTTCCATCAATAAAATTATAGGGTTGTGGAAATATTGATCTGAAAATAATAGTTTTTACTTAAGAACATAAACCTTTTTAAATAGTTTTTTTTTAACGAATATTGACCACACACACAGTTTTAATATAAGTTGTTGTTAAAACAAAAGATGAACTAGCCATTGAATAACATTACCAAAGAGTCTTTTCTTGTGCAATTCTCCTGAATATCATTTCACTGCTGAATTCTACAAAATTAATCAAAATATTAATAATAAAGTCCTGTAGGCAGACGCAGCACGACAAGAACAGTACACGCCAGTTCAGAGCTTTGTGCATAGCGGCGATCGCGCAATAGATGCACGTGGCAATGTAGCCATTATCGCTCCCGCGCCACTGAGCCTCAAAACGCGAAAACAACTCTTCTTGGGCGACCGTCGTAAGTGTACGCTAGGGAACGACGAGATAAAGTACACGGTAGAAACTAGCAGAACTTGCAATCGATCACCAGTCGCCGCTGTTCCGACCACGTGACAAGGCACGACGAAATGTCACGCTGAGTGAGTTACGCGATTGCCCGCTCGAGAACTGCGGGCCGAAACGCGGAAAGGTCAAAGCCTCGAACAACTGCTGCATGTCTCCAGCGCGATAATCATCAGCTCCGCAGCTAGTAAATACGAGGGTGAATACCAAAGCAGGGCTGCGTCCCGCGTTATTTTAAAAGTATAATCGCGTCGCTTAGGGGTGGGGCGAGCGGCGTAAATAAATATTGAGTCTACTCTTCCACGGAGACGCTGATGTGTCGGNGCTAGTAAATACGAGGGTGAATACCAAAGCAGGGCTGCGTCCCGCGTTATTTTAAAAGTATAATCGCGTCGCTTAGGGGTGGGGCGAGCGGCGTAAATAAATATTGAGTCTACTCTTCCACGGAGACGCTGATGTGTCGGGGTGCTTATCGATGCGGGAGATCAGAGCCTTGGCCTCCCAGAGACGCGGCTCGCTGCCGTGGCCATCGATTGACCTCCACTCGGGCGTTTTCAAGGCCCTTCGAGCGGGGCGGGAGTTGAACGGCCGCTGGAAGGAGGACGAGTAACAAGGGCTCCGTCCAACGCGGCACGGAGAGTCGTACTCGGCCTCAGCCGCCGTCGAAGAACTTGCGAACATTACGCCGCGGGGTCTGGTGCTAACCCATGCTGCCAGATCAACAACCCACCCCAGGATCCACAATCCCACAACACAACTCTAGCTAGAGTGCACCGATGCGCATAATCACGCACGTTATACAGTATAAATAATTTACTGAAGAAACTTACGTACATTTCTGCAGCCAAAGCCAATCTTCTAAGGGGCCGCGGTGGCGTAGTGGCAAGACTAATCGCCTCCCACCTAGGCGAACCGGGTTCGATTCCCGGCGGAGTCGCTCCCGGATTTTCGCATGTGGGAATCGCGCCGGACGTTGCCGACCGGCGGGTTTTCTCGGGTATCTCCCGTTTCCCCCGTTCCGCGTTATGATTCTATAAGATCCCAAGTGTTATTGGAAGTGCGTGTTAGTTGACACGTGTGTCATCGAACCTCCACTCATCAGACATCACTAGAGTGGCTGAATTCCACGTGGTCGAGTCATATGAAAACATATGTGCAACGTCATATGACTACGTGGAGAACATTTCAGTTACCACACGAAAAACCAAACTCACCAGTTTGTTCGTTCCAGCGGTCAACCGAACTGGTGCTGCTTGGAACGCAAGCACGCATATCAATCTACGCTAAATATCCTTCATCAAAGTTCTACTCCAATAGTGAGTTTCGCCAGACAGGAAAGGATGAGCATTTTTTTTACGTTCTATATTCATGTGACAGCTTCGGCGCAGTGTAACGACAAAACAACCCAGTGATTTCATTGCACTTTACGATCATCAGATTCGTGGAGGGGTTCAACTTTGGGCTTTTGAGGTGTCTCCGAAGTGTCACGCGAAAAGGAATCTGCGATTGGGAGTACTCCGAGAAAACCCGCAGGTCATCGGCAACGCGCTCTGCATTTCCCACAAGCAAAGAGTTATGTCCTCAGTTTCGAATGGTTAGGAGCACGTGTTGATTTGGCGGAAGTCCAGCCAGCTGGTCGCATTGTCAAAGACTCCCCCCCCACTCTTCCCATGATTTAGATTTAACACGGTGCAACTAAAATGATGATGTTCCGCTCACTGGCGAAACACAACACTCACTTCTGAACTCGTATTGTTTCCACATCTGAAACAATAACGCGTGTCCTTTGGATCGGACACCCGACGTTGAGACTTAACATTGAAAAGCCTTGAAGGACCTCTCAAGGTCACGTCCGCCGGCAAGGAAGCACTAACGGCGATGGAAATTAGCGCGAACAAGGTTTGCGTGCATCCTCTTTCCTGACAATTTTGAGGTATAACTACAGAGTTTCAATACAGCAAACTCTTCAAGGAAGATACACCATTGTCGCTATAATTTGAAACACTATATTAGAGAATAATAATAATCACAACCACAGAGATTTTTGCTAACGTTTACACTTATCACAGACCACATTTATGTTTCAATAACCAAAATTTATAAACTGGCTACAAATATCGAATTTAATTTTTGTCTTCAAAATAGATTTTTATTAAAACCTTTTATGTATGTATTTTCTTTTAAATTACTGTGGACACAGCTACTTACAAAGAGGTCGATACGACGAGCTAAACACCTGAAGTAAAAATCTCCAGTAAGCCAAACACCAAAAACATTTTTCAAGCAAAACGCCCACAGTCGCTTTCAACATGAATTTGATCAAAATTTTGGACTTCAAAACATNCAAAAACATTTTTCAAGCAAAACGCCCACAGTCGCTTTCAACATGAATTTGATCAAAATTTTGGACTTCAAAACATGGTCATATTAAGATAGCATCAGCTACGTCCCAGCAAGCCATTTCCTGACTGTACAACAGAGGGCGTAACTCTTCCATGCCCACTGTAGCNTAGCATCAGCTACGTCCCAGCAAGCCATTTCCTGACTGTACAACAGAGGGCGTAACTCTTCCATGCCCACTGTAGCCAATTGGCGACGTGTTGCACAGGAAAGTTACATTTAACCTGTACTGTACCCTGCGAGGCTCAGTGCCCAATGAATCGCAAGGCCTGCTGCAGCGCTACGTTATGATTGGTTCACATCGCTGATCGCCGAGCACGAAGCACACAGATTACTGGGTATGGCAACAAGACAATAAGTACGGCACACGTACAAATATTCTCTTATTCGCAACACCAGAAACCATAAACTCACGTGGGAGCGAAAAGGTTAACAACACAGAGGTTAAGCAGCCGCTTGTTCCGCGAATCCCAGCCGCACACGCCAGCAAAATGGCGTCACTGGCCAGCAACATGTCGGAAAGCTGCTAACCAATCAGCGTCTGGTAACCTACTTCCCAGGTAATAGGGAACCTTTCGCAGCATGCAGTAGCCAATCAGACACATCAAAGGTACCGCCACGCCAGTTCGTCTCTGTATTCGTAACTATACCTAACGCCAAGTAAAAGGCAGCGTAAAATAATCACTCTAAGTCCAAAACAGCGATATCAATCAGTGAAATAACATTCACTGTAAGTCAGTTGATAAGCTACTGCCGAGCGGCGAGTCAAGCAGCTTAATTGGGAACAAGTGACTTATAGCTAGGGCCAGTGACTTTTCGCGCAAAAATCTGAGCACACAGTAGAATTCAATACTATATACACACCTCAGCTGTTGTTATACCTCCATTGGCTGCTGGTGCCGTGTCCGTCTTCGACCAAGCCACTCAGGACTAAGTAACTCCGACACTGAACCTTCGTGATTCGTGCGCAAACGGTTAACACTGCCCAGAACATTTTTTAGCCAATCAAATGAGCTGGACGACCCTACAGTGTTTTGGACTTTGTATTGTCTCGAAATCTTTTCGCGAAATATCACTGCCCCTGCTTAGAGCAGTGGAATTCTCAGCATTCAGTGGGAATAAAAAAAAACAGTGACATTCAGCACCTATATTAATTAGTTATGTGGCACTGATTATCAGTTCCTCAATTTTCACTGTTTTCACTAATCTGGCTCAGTTATCACTGTTTTAAGTTTAGAGTGTACTGCGACCCAAAACACGTGTTCGCTGTCTTTATCTCCGGACGGTAGTGGGTCGCCTGGTTACTCAAGCCTGAAACTAAAAGCCGGGAAAGAAGGATGTGCATGGAAGCAACATTGGGGCGCCGCACAAAATAAAAGCATCCTGTTTTGTGAACGATTGCCTGCATTCAATAATTCAATCATCACGGTCAGAAACTTGTTTAGGAGGAGGAAAAAACGACGAAATTATCCGGCGTGCTAATACAAGGGACTTGCAAAGCTTTCAGCGTGCAGGCGTCAAAAAAAAGCATTCGACACGGGACATTTTCCTTCTGGGAGATGAGAAGCGTTAATAGTTTTAACGCTTCGGCGGTCTAATCAGTTCGTAATTCTGTTGGCACCACTGTGAGGGGAATTTCGGTCCCCAGGCAACAGAATGCGCTTCACTATGCGGACAGACTTGCAACCTTTGTTCGTATATTTTAAACACGCTGATTTGGAATACACTGGATGGGATATAAAGGAATGCCAACTATGTCATACAAGTTGAAACCTGAGAATTAAATCAGCACACGGGTTACTGTATAGTGCATTCACGGTTACTTCCAACTTTCCTGAAGACCTGCTTAAGTTCTACTTCCAGGATACGAGTTTGATTATCGCTTAGATGTCGTTCGGGCCGCTCATGGTGGTCACATTGAAAATTTATGAATGTATGGTAAACAAACTTCACGGTTCCACGGTTCATTTGATTGGTCAACCAAGGTTATAGGATGTTTGGTTTTGATATTATAGACCTTCAAAGTTGGGGTAGTCTTTTATTCACAGCCTGTATAACTCATCACAACAAAGCGTTCCTTAAGGGAGAAGTAAGCTGCCTATTCAGCAGCCAACCAGCTGTCACACGTGAGTTTGACAACAAAAGACGGGCGTGCGGTGCGAATGCACACGGTCGACCTATCCACGTCGTCACCGATCCAAAAGGAAAAACTTGGGAAATAAAATATTCAGTACCGAATACGATTCCCGGCCGAGAAAACCAAGGGCGAGAGATGTGGGAAATTTACATATACTGTGTAATTTAATGTAGACAATTACGGCGGAAGAAAGGCGGTTAGTAATTTTTCCAAGCACCCGTGTAATAATGCAATGCTTAAACCTGCTCACGTTTAAATAAATGTCATAGGTAAATTTACGAGTTACTGACTTTACAAAAAGTGTAGTTTGTCGTAGCAGTGCATATGCAATACTTGGGTACGTTAAGACAACCGCCAAAGTACTATGCTATATCATTTACTTCTGAGAAGTATGTTCACATTACAATGTGATTTCGTTAAAAGAGGACAACAATTCTAGCTATCAGAATTTTTTCGGTGCACATCTAAAATAAATTTGCTAGGAATCTTTGTTTATTACTGAAGAAATATATTCTAAAACATAAACACTAGAATTATTACAAAGTTAAAGTTACAACAGCTGCCATAAAATCATACTTGACAAAAGTACCTTGGTAGCTCCGGTAAGTATGCAGCTTGGAAGTATCTTTCGTGTACCGTTCACATTTCTTAGTTTAATAAAACTCTTTGTTGAAATATGTTTTCAGCTGATTCATATAAATTTGGCGAATGTTTAAAGTTTAAAATTTATTGCATCGCCTATATAAGAAATTATCCGACTTCTAGTAGAACCCTTCCGATTCCAAATACCACCCTGCAATGCAAAAATACATACCTAACTATTGTGACAAGAAAATGTTTTGAGTTTTTGGGACTAAAACATTGCCCTGTTTTATAACTACACCCTAAAATAACAAAATGAAGTAATAATCATAATTCAATTTTATATATTATCAGAACCTTTCATTTTCCACTTATCCCTTATGCTGTGTTAACGTAAGGCTTAACATACTTAACGAATTGTTTAAAGCATGATTTTACTTGAACGTCCTACCAATAATCGTCTTNTTAACGTAAGGCTTAACATACTTAACGAATTGTTTAAAGCATGATTTTACTTGAACGTCCTACCAATAATCGTCTTACCTCTTTCACGTTTATTCATACAGGATATGCAATTTTCCTAACTCGCGGTCTACTCTATAATAAATGTAACGCAGGCAATTAAACAAGTTGGCACGTGGAATGAGTTTAATATACCAAAGTTCACGTTCGTCGATCGTCAGTAAGAAATTCTTGTTATGATTCTCGTAGTGAGCGAGTGAGTGCATAATGAGATAACTTCGGGCCAACTCTTACGACACGTCTCAACTTCCTGGAAACTAATATACGGGTGCAGTTACAAATTCGGTGAAATAGAAAAAACATGAGTTTCTGAATTCATTATTGACTTTATTAAAAAGATACTTTACAAATGCACGCAGCTTGTTCGCGAGCGTTGAGGAACAGTTACTTGGAGAGTAAACATCTCGATCTAACGAAATGCAAGTTGTTATGGTGACATTAATTGGTTTTCTTAACAAAAAACTTTACCAGCTTGGGAAGCGAGTGTGATAGCAAAGTCAAGAAAAGAGGGCTTTTTAGCATTTTTTTTAACAATGCCACTGCAATGCTCTATTCGCGCAAAGTTTAAAGATAGTTTTCTTTACATCACGTGTTTATTCACAGAAACGCACTCTGCACAAGACTAAAGAATTTAGCTTGCAAAACGACGGAACTAAGAGAAAGAATAGATGGTTATAGTCAAAGAAACTCGACTCTCACAATGCCTACCACCATCTTATCCGTTGTTTATGGATGCTTTATACAAGCTACTGTGGAAAGCGAAGACGTCGAATGTTAAAGAGGGAATACAATACACTAGGATTTGTTAAATGATAAACTGGTGTGTTCTTAAGATAGTATTATTGATTTGTATTTAGCTTCACAGACACTGGTTTTATATCTAGGTCCTAAAACTTCGAAGTTTATAAACATAAAGAATACTTACGCATTACTGTTAAGTCTTGTCGCTAGTTTAACCCTTTCATATACACTTTAATTTACTGTTTCAGGCGTTGCAAATAAAGGAATTTGATGTTGCGCACTGTACTGAAGTCGGCACAACAACTGTTTCGTTGTCACAGTCAGTGATCTCTAAGATTTATGGGCGACAGTAGTGATATGAACCAATCATATTCTAGACCAATGACGAGGTTTGCGAATCAGTTCCTTAGAAGAAAGGTTATTGGGCAATGGGCCTCGAAATGTACAGCACCGCACAAAAATACCCTTCAGGTGCGTTATGCCCACACACTTGTGACCACGGGGTCTGGGTGGGTTAATGTGGGTTAACCTTGAATGAAGCGCAAAGCCACTCCCCGGCAGGCAGTCATAGCGTATGCATGACCCCGGAACCGCAGTAGATAACTACTCAGAGGCGAAATGACGTTTGGAGACGTGCCCGCTACTGTTACGTCGGCGTACCTAGACATGGGTCGTTCCAGCTATTTCCTGTACCTGTTCCAAACTGATACTGATGCAGAGTTGTAACTGTTACGGAGTACCTGGTACAGGAGTTCCCGACTTACGTCGCTTCTCCGCCAGTTTCGTGCGTGCACGTTGTCAGGTGCACGTTATCAGGCACGCGTGTTATCAAGCGCGAGCGTTATCAAGCACATGTTGTGGGTTGACGCACTGTGTGATATCTGTAACAGTGAAATAACGCATGGATACGAACAAGAGCAGAAAAAAAAATTTCATTTGCGCTAAAATTTTTAAAAGAGGATAATTATCTTGCTATATGTAAATTGTTTAGACGAAAACTAGGCTATAAATTATTCTCTTCATATAAACATACGTATATTAACGAAAACACTTAAACTGTGCAGTCTCCAAATATAAATCAGGAAATTGCATTTTAACTCAATTCTGACGGGCGATAATTTTACATATGGTGGCAAGTAGCTGTAATAAGCAAAAATAATTATAATTTCAAACTGGGAAAGNTGACGGGCGATAATTTTACATATGGTGGCAAGTAGCTGTAATAAGCAAAAATAATTATAATTTCAAACTGGGAAAGTAACAAAACATTTTATATACTTTTTCCACAATCTAATGATTTTCTGGTGATTTTTGTGTTTCAATTGAGAGACTTTCACTTAAAAATGTTGGCAAATTTGTTGCGCAGAAGCAGATGCGAATGTTAAACTGATACTAAATGTATCTCATAGTTCGGCAGTGTACACGTTTGCAGTACCAGATGCATTTGGGTACATGATACTAATTAACAGGGCGATACTCTGTGAGCCACTTCTAGGAGCGCCTACTCTTTCATCGGCTGCGTGAAGCTTCGGAACAGGTATTCAGTCTTAGTGGCTGCCGCATGCTTCGAAAGGTTCGCCATTGGCTCAAGCTTCCGGCTGGACCGCAAGTTACCCGGCGCCAATCGGCGAACGGTTTCCGATNTGACGGGCGATAATTTTACATATGGTGGCAAGTAGCTGTAATAAGCAAAAATAATTATAATTTCAAACTGGGAAAATAACAAAACATTTTATATACTTTTTCCACAATCTAATGATTTTCTGGTGATTTTTGTGTTTCAATTGAGAGACTTTCGCTTAAAAATGTTGGCAAATTTGTTGCGCAGAAGCAGATGCGAATGTTAAACTGATACTAAATGTATCTCATAGTTCGGCAGTGTACACGTTTACAGTACCAGATGCATTTGGGTACATGATACTAATTAACAGGGCGATACTCTGTGAGCCACTTCTAGGAGCGCCTACTCTTTCATCGGCTGCGTGAAGCTTCGGAACAGGTATTCAGTCTTAGTGGCTGCCGCATGCTGCGAAAGGTTCGCCATTGGCTCAAGCTTCCGGCTGGACCGCAAGTTACCCGGCGCCAATCGGCGAACCGTTTCCGATATGTCGTTGACCAGTGACGCTATTTCGCTGCCGTGTGTGGCTGGAGTCGGAGGGGATAAGCGGTTGTTTCACTTCTGTATTGTCGAGTACTCTGTGCGGAAAGCAAGCTGACAGAGGTGCGCGCCTTTCTCTCTCTCTTCTCGCGATATTGATGAGCGCAACGCAAAAAACAAATAGGCAACGATGAGCTGTAGTGCGTCTCGTGCAGGCAACACACCACAGTACCCGCTTACCTAAGAGGTGATGGGAGTAATTGTAATGCATTCAATATTGCGACGTTTCATCGGATTACTGACTTCGATATTCATCTTCTCACCACTTGACCCGACAGGATATAAGCTCGGAGCAGCTCCAGAATACTTATATCTAGGGCCAGTGACTTTTCGCGTAAAAATCGGAGCACACAGTAGACTTCAATACTATATACACACCTCAGCTGTTGTTATACGACCATTGGCTGCTGGTGCCGTGTCCGTCTTTGACCAAGCCACTCAGGACTAAGTAACTCTGACACTGAACCTTCGTGATTCGTGCGCAAACGGTTAACACGGGCCAAAACATTTTTTACCCAATCAAAGAAGCTGGACGACCCTACAGTGCGTTGGACTGTATCTTGTCTCGAAATCTTTTCGCGAAATATCACTGCCCCTACTTATATCCTGACCCGTTCGGTCGCACATGTAATTTCTGAGTTCAAGCGTTGCATTCAGGAAAATGCTTGGTCTGAACTGTACTTGTGTACAGAACTCGTCTTGAAACCAGCGAGCAACGTGCTGCGAGCTCGATGACATTGGCATTAAACATTCGTGTCGAAGAGCCGTAGAAAATGCAACAAATCAGATTATCCATACGGAAGACTGATCACTGGCGCCTTGATGTGTACTGTACACGTCATAGGTATCATCCATGTGAAACATGACCACGACCGTGGACACGGTGGCTTTAATTTACGGTTCCAGGCGTTGCAAACAAAACATTTTATGATGAGCGCTGTGCTTAAGTCGACACAAAACTCTCTCCGTTGTCACAGCCAATGAGCTGTAGGCTATATGTTAGGCTGCAGTTACACGAGCCAATTATGACTTACACCAGTAAGACAGTTGGCGAATCATTTACCCGCAGGTAAGATCATTGGTTACTGAGCTTCGCAGTGTGCAGTGCAGACCAAAAAATTACCCACACGTGCGTAATGTACACAACTGTGTTCACTATGGGTCTGAACGGGTTACGGTGACTTCTCAATAAAATAGTCCTTGTAAAATGACTGTTTCCTTGTATTCGCGTGTCTCGTTAAAAACTCTTCAAGTCAAGGTAAATTTTTCTCAGCATAGGTATAAATAACTAATCCATGGTTAACAATTTTTTTTTGTTATTAAATTGCCTTACCAAACGCATGCATGCATGATTACAAGCTCTGTTTCCAACGTGATGATTGAAAACCACGACGGACACTGCACAGTACGAGAGTACGCCAACACACTTGGCATAACTTAATCTATTACGTACTCCTCTGCATTAACGCCCTCCCAACTGTCGGTACGTTCCCGCCAAAAAAATTGCACCATCGTGACGTCGGTGAAGGAATCATTTGTGTCCCAGACCTCGTTAAGGTGATGCGCAAGACATCGTCGGTATTGGAACGACGTTAAGGCGCCCGTCTACCTGGCGGTTGAACTGCGTTGCAGAGTGTTCAAAAGACACGTGTTTCAACTAAACTATTAAGCGTGCGTCCAACGTGCTGATCTACGAAAAGAACACACACTTCAGACGGGAGCTGTTAAGTACTTTCAAAATATCACGTACATTAGAAACATCAATTCAGAGTACTCCAAAACCGCTAAAAAACGCCTTTCCAAGGCGCTGTAGCTCAAAATGCACGCATCAGATACATACAAAACTACTATAGGGGCCTGCACTGAACCTTCCTAAAGACTTCCCACTAATAAAATAATATGGTCACCGCTGAAAGTCCCATAGGTACACGCAGCACGACGAGAACACTGCACGCCAGTTCAGAGCCTTGCGCTTAGCGGCGATGGCGTACTTGATGCGCGTGGCAGTGTCGCCCTTATCGCTCCCGCGCTTTTCGGCCTAAACGTGGGAAAAAGTTCCAGGTAGACGGGGGCCTTAAGAGTTACACTGATGCGCTTGCAACAAGGTAACGGAACAGTTTTTTTTTTGCGTGTGTTGCGTACTGTGGAAGTAAAGGAATTCCGCCCGGGTTGGAAGCACGCAGGTTACCTTGACCGGGTTAGGAACCTTCCTACCCCTCAAGCGGGTCTGCCCTACACTTCGACGGAACACACCACAGCTGTTTCTCGGAAGGTGAACCCCGTTTTCCAGCTCGCGCCAAGAGGCAGAGCTCCCTGGAGTCCAGGGAATCCTCATCAGGTAGAGGCTGATCGTGACTGCCGACCTGGGCAAGAGCCACTCGCCTTCTTCCCGAACCGTCGTACCCGGGTCCAGGGCTGCAGAACGCGCGTGCAAGCAGAAGCGGAGGGCTCTGAACTGGCGTGCAGTGTTCTCGTGCACGACGCACATGGATACCCTGAAAGTCGCCACTGGTATATTAAATATTAGTTGGAAGTCTTTAGGAAGGTTCAATGCATGCCCCTCTATTACTTCTGGGTGTATATAACGCGTATATTTCGAGATGCAGCGCTTTGGAAAAGCCGTTTTTATGTGGGAGTGCTCCGAAAAGGTGTCTTTATGTGCGTGACATCTTGGAAGTAACCAACAGGCAAAGTCTGAAGTGTGCGTTCTTTCCGTAGACCAGCACACTAGCCGCACGTTCAATAGATTCGTAAAAAAAACCCCGGATTTCGAACACGCGGCCAGGCGGGCCCCGTAAGTAGCAACTTTTGTCTGCTCCATACGCCCCTGCGGTTTGACACTCGACGCCAGGTAAAATTAGTCCGCGTCGCGCCGAAGGGTCGGAACGCGTTCGGGGGAGGAAGGGCGTCTAAAAGCGTCGCACCCCCTAGTGAAGGGGTGCGCCGATCTATATTTGGGGCTCCAGACGCCGTCTGTCGCGACGCACACCCCCCCTTCTCCCCGGGTTCCACACGGCCTAGCCGCCTCGACGCAGTGGTAGGAATACAGACCTACCCTCCTCTCACCCCTGTCTCACCACGCGTGCGTGGGAGGTCGTTCAGTGCGGCTCTTCTGTCCTCCCGCGTTCTGGGCGACGACACGTCGGGTCACGTCTTCCACGACGAGACACTGCTCCCGACGCAGAGCATAAACTGGCCAGTCTTGCAATGAAACTGTCGCGGCTCTAGGCCATCTGACAGTTCGTATTTCGAGAAAGACATTCTTATGGGAGAGATGCAGCTTGGTTAACCCTTACATTCTCACATTTATATATGGTCTCAGGCGGTGCGAACAAAAATAAATTAATGCGTGCTGACTCTTAACCCCTTGACGTACACAATTATTCTTCGTTTCAGGTGTTGCAAAAGAAGATATTTACGGTATCACAAATTACTTAAAAATTTTCTCATTACAAACTGACACCTACGGAAAGGATTTCAGCGGATAAAAGTCACAAGAATAAACTAATTATAAAGTAGTTGGTGTGTCAGCAACAACCAATATCATTGGCCAGGGAAAGGCGTTGTGCGTATTGGGGTTAGCTCCTGAACTCACACAGCATTGACCAATCTGCAACATTTCATAGGTGAACGAGTTTACTTGGGATGATATGTTATAGGGTTAAGCTAGTAGCGATAACTAGCTGTAGGATTTGTGCTCGGTGATCAGTGAAATGAACCAATCATAGCGAAGAGCTGTAGTACGATTAGTGAATCAGTCACCCACAGGGAAAGATCATTGGCAGAGACCTGAAAAATTCGCGGATTCATTTCGGGACAAGCTAGAATGCAAGACACGTGCGTTTACATAATTTCAACCATTGGTCCACACGGTGTTTGACGCCCCCTGGAGAACGCTGGCCCAATCGTTGCCTTCCACTGTCACAGCAGGCAACCAATGTGCAGGTGATATCTGCATATTTGTCCATACGGCTGTGCCGTCTAGCCTATAGGTCATTGAACTCGCGAATTTTTCAGGTATCTAATCATTGGGCACTGATCGTCGCAGAACGATGTCGCAGAATCGCATGTCGATTGAATAAACTCCTTTTCAGTTGGAAATTTGCGCTGAAGTATGATTGTTGTTAGTTCTGGCTAGTTTGATTCTAATTAACGCGAACTATTTCATTCGCATGGTTTATTAAAAATACACTTAATAAAAATTACGTCAATTATTCAAAGTTCATGGATTACCACTTTCGGAGGAGCTTACGTAACCATGTAGGTATGCTGCTTCACATAACTCCTTAAAAGTAGGTATTTCATTCTTTTTTTTCAAATTCCATCCCATTTTCGTACCAAAATTTACACAAATAAAATAAGAGCTTGCAACTGTTTTCTGATAATACAAGCAAAGTTGACAAGGTCGCAACGGCCGAACATAACCTTCGTGTGCAACGTGCTCACTTGTCTACACAGGGTGTACAAGTGTTACGGCCGACCTCCGGAGGGCGTTGTCGGCCACACGCCGGCCTCCGGTGGCGTGAGACAAGAGTCCCGCGCATGCGCACGGGTGTACGGGTCACCACGAGTGGGAACATCTCGCCAATAACCGTCGAACGCCGAGTAAAGCGCCACGTAAAAAAAAAAATGTTTATACACAAAAAAAATTGGCGCGGTGAGTGGGATCCTCATTCTAGAGGACCCAGACTCGCATCCCCGTCCGGCCGTTCAGATATAGGTGTCGTCTGGTTTTTCGAAATCACTCTAGCGGGCAAGTGTCATCGGCTGAGTCCTTCCCCGCTCATGGTTGTTCGAGTGACCACCTGTTAAGTCTCTCGTGACTCCACTGCGGGGTCGGCCAAAGTGGGTTCGTCATTCCGGGCCACTCACTAAAGGCGCCCGTCTACCTGGAACTTTTTCCCACGTTTAGGCCGAAAAGCGCGGGAGCGATAAGGGCGACACTGCCACGCGCATCAAGTACGCCATCGCCGCTAAGCGCAAGGCTCTGAATTGGCGTGCAGTGTTCTCGTCGTGCTGCGTGTACCTATGGGACTTTCAGCGGTGACCATATTATTTTATTAGTGGGAAGTCTTTAGGAAGGTTCAATGCAGCTCCCTATAGTAGTTTTGTATGTATCTGATGCGTGCATTTTGAGCTGCAGCGCCTTGGAAAGGCCGTTTTTAGCGGTTTTGGAGTACTCTGAATTGATGTTTCTAACGTACGTGATATTTTGAAAGTACTTAACAGCTCTAGTCCGAAGTGTGTGCTCTTTTCGTAGATCAGCACGTTGGACGCACGCTTAATAGTTTCGTTGAAAAACGTGTATTTCGAACACTCTGCAAGGCAGTTCAAGCGCCAGGTAGACGGGCGCCTTAACAAACGCGCACCCACGGACCGCCCAGATCGTGACTTCTGCGCATGCTCGTGTCGAGCAGGCAGTTTTACTCGCCTTCTACCCGAGGTTAGCCACAACTGCAAATACACTCACTCAACTAACATTATACGTTAATTTACGTGGACCTGACAGTGAAATGTGCATGCGGCGTTCCGCAGAATACCGTTGTAGCAAGCGCTACCCTCCCCCCTCCTCATAATTACGTACCTACGTAGTAAACATAGATTTATTTAAAAGAGGGAACATTGCAATTCGTCGAATCATTTGATATTGCACCCTTTTCCAGTTCATCAAATAAGAAACGCTCTTGTGCCCATTATCGCGACCCTGAGCATGCCTACGATGTTTATTATACTCTGTAAAATAAATTAACTTATAAAACTTAAATATAACTGTTCACGGTAATGTGAGCCATTTTCAAAGCCCTGTTGAAGATATAATTTTCTTATAATATTGTATCCTTCCGCCATACGTAAAATTTGTATTGCCATAAACCAAGCGCCAGTAGAGTGAAAACACAAAATTATTAAGAACCTAAATGTGTTATTATAAATGCTAATTCGGGTTCTAAAGTAGATATTGAAAAAAAATCAATTATTACAAACCTTAACACTACACACGCCATACGTCAATATGAAGAACTATTTCTTCATAATTGCTGCCAACTCAACTGGAAGCACGTATGCCAGTTTGTACGTTAGCAAATATGCAAATAACGTGAGGTAAATGTTTTTCAAGGGTTGATTTAAAAAGTGCGTACCTTACCCTGAACGGCATATAAAAAGAAACAAGCAACTTAGTGGCAGCCCTCGCACCGACAAACCTCTAAGTGGGCCTGTCTCTTCTTTTATTTTTTATTAATTTATTGGAAATCTCGTTTTTGGAGCTCCATCTTCTCGGAGCCCCGGGCGGTGACCTACATCGCCCACACAGTTCGTGCCTGCGTTGCCGCGCTATGGACGAGAAGGAAACTTCAACCGTTACTTATTCTGAAATTATTTCGTGGCTTCTCTCCTTGACATTTCTGTAGACTTGCATGAAAATTTTACGGAGATGTAGAGTTAATTTACGGAAAGGCATTCCGTAATGACGAATGACGGATACGAGCTCCGTAAATAAAAAAATACGGGAGCTCTTCGTATTCTTATGGCTTAGATTTTGAGACACGAACAATGCCGATGATACCCGAAGCGTACAAAATCCCATCTTCGCAATACTACTTCGTGTAAAATAGTAGTAGGTGAGTGGCAAACCACTCACGGAGTGCCAATTCGTTGATTTTTTGTTCAAATTTCACTACAGGACAAAACCTTCTGCATACACAGTGAAACAAGCACATAACGAAAATAAAACAATTGTTTCGTAATCTCGTTCTGTAAACCGCAAATAGCAAGCACCCTGACACGATTTAAAACTAAGATAGGAGAGTTCGTCGCTTTTATACTTCGTGTAAATGTGTAGTAGGTGAGTATTTCGAGTAATTGATTTGTTAATTTCTGTATTCGTGTTCAAATCCCACTACAGGACAAAATAATTAAACTTATTTTAAATTCTCTGTTATACACAGTGAAATATATTACGAAAATTAAACTCTTTTTCTTGCCCCTGTTAGTAAACCGGAAAAAAAATCACACTCTCTCTAACATGACTAGAAACTAAGAGGTACATGCATAATTTCAATAAATTCCGTATTTACAACACTAGTTCTTGTGAAAGTGTGGTAGGTGAGTGGATAATGTGTTGGACTGTACAAATTCTTATCCGAGTTAAAATCCCGCCGTCAGACAGATTTTTAAATTTTTATAGTCACTTTTATACACAATGAATCACCCACATAACAAAAGTAAAACTTTTTTGCTACTCCTTTCTATGAAGAGCAGATTGAAAAAAAAAAATGCAAGTTTGTAAACACGTTTCGTGAATTCACGGAGATTTATGGGAAATTTACGGAGAGAACATAATTGAGAAAAAAAAGAGGACGTAATTTAACGCAGATATGTAGATAATTTGTAACCGGTATTTTCCGTAATTTTACGGGCATTTTTTTTAAAAGACTGTAGTGCCTGAAATCCATTCAGGCATGGTGTACAAAATTGTACACGCCAGAAAAGTTATCTCAGGATGGTACTCTATATTGTTAAGCTCAGTACCCAATGATCTTCCGTGTGGATAACTAATTCACAACACTTAAGCTCAGATCCACTTTCCTGATTGGATGGTTTCCGTTTTGCGAGTTTTAGGTGTCTGCGCGCGAATCACAGACGTACGGCATTGAAGTTACCCAATTCAAATTGGCCAGTCAAGTAGGAAAATGTCTTCTCACAAATGAAAACTGCTGGCACGCCTGTAGGGTATTGAAATATAATATGTGCGGAGTTCTTTTCGCGAAATCTCTATCTATCACAATGCTCAGCGTATAGTGATAAAAACCGTTGAGCTGTGAGACTTGTGTTGGACGATAGTGATATCAACCGTTCATCAACTAGAGCATTGGCACTTTTTAAGAATCAATTATCAACAGGGGAGATCGATAATAATTAAACACTTCACATTCTACCGCATATGCCACATACAGCCTGCCTGTGCATTATGCACGAAATTGCACACCGAGTATCGCATGCGACATATCTAATTGCTGCGAAAACAGGCGAACAAGAAAAAGAACATATGTGCAATGAAAAAATAACCCTGCAATAATCTCTCGAATTGCGGTCTTATTTAGATTAATTACTTCGAAAATTACCGCACATGCACTGCCTCTGCCTTTTGAATGCGCCTAGGAGACGTGTAGCTAAATACTGTTATGTTTTTTTGTTAACAGCCAGATTAAGACACGGAGGTGTTCGAACAGTCCTGCCGACATCATAAGACTATCTGGCCCGAACTCTTGGTCCAGTTTCGCCACGAAGAAAACGTAACACAAGGAACAAAAGTTTGCTTTTTCCTCCTTCATAACACGCTGGCAGCTCGATTACTTTCACTGAAGCAGCTGTGGAATGTGCTTCTTGGAAACTTGGAGAGCAAAAAAAAAAATAAAAAATGTATTTCCCCGTCGTCGGGGGGAAAAAGAGGCGATAAAAAAATTCTCTCTTTTATAATATTCTAAATTTGAAGCAATTTCCGCAGTTTAATAATATAATAGTTTGCTGAAAAACGAAAACCAAACGTAACCCTTTATGGAGCTCTAAAAATAGAAAACATTGAACACATGCAGTTGAATTTTGATAGACATAATTAGTGCGCGTCATGTACGTTTATTAAATTTTTTTTTAAATTTTATAAATACTTCGTGTTTTAAAAAATTATTTTTCAAAAGAGGTAATGAAAGTGTTTTCGTGATCATTTTTTACAGTAATGTCGTTGGATGAAATTGGAATTCTACGAATATCGCATTTCCAGTATTACAAGAAACAGCGAAATACATTAAATTAAACAAAGTAAAATTAAGACGTGAGAAAAGTTGCAAGAAATACAATTAGTTAACATACGAAAGGCATCTTACTTACGAAACAGTTTAATATTACAGCCAGGAATAAGTTTTGAAATATCTGAAACTAGACTTGTAAAAGCGTTTTTGAATTAGAATGAAACTTGTATCTCAGCAAACTGATAAAGTAAAAGAAAAATCTACGACAGTAAAAACAATTAAAAATACGAAGAGGAAAGTAAATAAAAATTCATAGAAAGATATTTGTATTAATTACTGCTATAAAAACGTAGAATTTCCGTACCTACAAATATATAAATCTATTGAATTAGCAGTACACACACGCTTCTCTCTACATACATACATTCACTTATACTTTTTTTACAAATAAAACACTTTGACTCTCTCTCTCTCTCTCTCTCTCTCTCTCTCTCTCTCTCTCTCTCTCTCTCTCAAAATACATTTAAATTTCATCCTGTAAACATGTGAACATGTGCTTAGTACCTCTTTCGCCACCGACGTGTACAACGCGCTCACATCTCGCAGATTGGTCACTACCCCCGTCAACGTGGAGCTACCGACGCCTGTGTCAGCACCACCACAGTGCTGACAGACAGCAGAGGCAGGCTGCTGCTGGCTGTCAGTACTGTGGGCGACACGAGGTGTTCGTCGCTGCGTTGCAGGCGGCGACGTCGGTACCTCCGACTGGGTGGTGACATCGGGTACCGCCACCACCGCCCGCTTACACCTTGGCGTTGATGATGATGTCGTCACGACCGTGGAGGCGACGGCCACCAGCTGGGTAGCCTCGTCGTCGTCAACGACGACGTGGACAGAGGACGCTGTAGCTGCTGCTGGCTGTCGGACCGTGTCCTGGGCCGGGGCGGGGTCTGCTGAAGCCACTGCATAGCCCGGCATGTGGACTGCCACTGCGTCAATCAGACGCGAGGCGACGATGACTGCTTCCTCCGTGCAGAGCAGTGGTGTATCTTCCTGCATGTAGAAAACACTACACTTGCCTTACGTGGTGCATGTGATCATCTGCTGACAATGTTCAAAGGCCATTGTGTTGTAGGCCAGCAGACGATGAACTATGCTATCTCACTCCTCGCTGTAAGTCCGCTGCTCTGCTCCATTCCAGACGCTGAATGTTATAGTGCTGTGTCCTGGCATCACACTATGTTTGTGAGTAGACGACAAGGGCAGTGACCTTAAGACCACATCTTTTGTTTGGTCCCACATGTTCTCTTTCCCCAACCACCACCTACAAGGTAAGGTCGAAGATGCAGACCACCACTTTTTTTAATCTCTAGCAATCACCTCCATATGCCTATTGCATCGAATTGCTTCGGACAAGTGCTTATTTTCTTCCTTAGTCATGTTCACTACCCGCACTATACCACTTGCTCCACAGATAAGACTGGCAAGGATGCCGAGTGCTGGCCCAATGAAGGGCCGGCCCAATGAAGGGCCAAATGCCTCCTCACTTCCCTACTACTTTGCAAGGTTTCCTCCATGTCCACCCAGTTATTTTCTTCCTTCCGAACTGCAAATCCATTCCCCTCTTGATTTTAGTTTGCATAATCTTGGAATGCCCAGGCAGTTAGACGTTCGCCGAGTTTGGACTTGGGCGACCTAACTATTGACTTGGCATTTTTGGTGAGAACAGTGTCGGCTGCATGCCTATCTTCCAACTTGCTACTGGCAGAGGAGGCTATGCCATTTATTCTGTACGCCTCATCCAATGAATTAACAGGGATGTCACCATTANCTTGCTACTGGCAGAGGAGGCTATGCCATTTATTCTGTACGCCTCATCCAATGAATTAACAGGGATGTCACCATTATTCATTGCCATGCTAGTTGCATACCAGGCCCGCAGTATTTGTAGCCTGGAATGTGTGCCTCGAAAGGAAGGTTATTGATTAGTGTATTCACAAGTCATTTTCCTCTCTTGGTCTTACTCCCATGGTGCATTATGGCATAATAACACAACTTGGACATCACATCTACTTTATATGTTGGTTTTGTGGTGTGGCCATCCACATCACCCAACCTTGTATNCTTGCTACTGGCAGAGGAGGCTATGCCATTTATTCTGTACGCCTCATCCAATGAATTAACAGGGATGTCACCATTCTTCATTGCCATGCTAGTTGCATACCAGGCCCGCAGTATTTGTAGCCTGGAATGTGTGCCTCGAAAGGAAGGTTATTGATTAGTGTATTCACAAGTCATTTTCCTCTCTTGGTCTTACTCCCATGGTGCATTATGGCATACTAACACAACTTGGACATCACATCTACTTTATATGTTGGTTTTGTGGTGTGGCCATCCACATCACCCAACCTTGTATNTAACACAACTTGGACATCACATCTACTTTATATGTTGGTTTTGTGGTGTGGCCATCCACATCACCCAACCTTGTATTTGGCTGCCCACACCACCTGACCTCTAGTGTACATGTGGGGCGACTACCTCACTAGGTCTCGAATATGGTCCTGTTGCCATGAGTACCGATGGTTTACCTGCTCATGTATCAGTTCAATTGAGATTGTGTCACAGACCACCACAATTCCTGTTCCCATCAACTATCTCCTGCGAATCACATCATGGGAAGCTGCTGGCAAACACTGTGCGAGGTATCATAGTGGTACCAAGCAACTGTGGAAAGACATGCGTACGTCTCAGCCTTTTGGAGAAACCTAACAGGCTGTGGTTCGGGAATGTTTACCTATACTCTACATTGCTACAGCAGCCAAAGTACTTGTGGCTAGTACAAATACTCCGAACTGTAGATGGCCTCCTTTATTTTGCATTTAGCGACAGTAAAGAAGCCATGCCACCAAGTGATGCTTTGCCAATCTCTATGTTTGTTTTCGATGATGTGGCATGTGAGAAAGGTTCGACCATGCAGCAGTATTTTAGCATGGGTCGTCACGTAGTGGTGGATTCGATTTACCTGTGTCAAACTTATTCATGCATGCTTAAGCAACTTCTCCATGACAATGCTAATTTTCTCATTCTATTCCACATGGATGACCTGAACTTACGACATGTTTACTCCGATCATGTTAATACGGATATGCCATTTGATGGGTTAAAAAGTATTTGCTCACGTTGCTGGCGAGAACCTCATGGTTTCCTTGTGATCGCTAAGGATTTTCCACATTATAAGGGAAGGTACCATAGGGGATTCGATCAGTTCATTATCGCACATTAGTGAACAATGAGCTATGCCATATCCAAGTTCAATCATAGTGGCCTGAAGCATACATCGGACAGCTGTATTACATCTACTGATGGTGGTAACTGCAGTTTCGGAGGGAAACGGGCCAAGAATCTCGGAGTGCCGAAACAAGACTGCAATGGGGCTAAGGTGTCCTTTATCTGCAGCATCACTTCAGAGACTTTGCAACCATTGGTGGTACTGCAGGCCACACTAAGACACATTTTCGTGCACTGACGGGTGGTATGACTCGGCTCACTGATTTAGAGACGAAACTCAATGATGTGGACCAGCGAATAGCCAACATTGTTCAAACGGCCATGACTACCGAATTGCATGCATTGACTGAGGATGTGCCCAAACTATTCACTTTTGGTGGATACAAATCGATACAAATCTACTGACTACTAACATGGATGTACAGCTTTGCACATTGATCGAGTGTCCAAACTAACTGCATTTGCTTCCATTGATGCACTCAAAGCTGTGGAAGGCTGGCTATTCAGCAACACGAATGCGACGCCTGTTAAGATGGATCCTCAGATTCGTACATTGACTGACAATGTGCACAAACAAACTGTTTTAGGAGGCAAGCTCGCAGTTGTGGAGACGAAGCCCGATGCCTTGGGAGAGCGAGTTGCCGACAGGGTTTTTACTGACCTGGCTACCAAACTAGACGAGCACCTTAATGTGGCGACCGAGGGTACGAGCAAGCTGAATGCTTTAAGTAAGAAGAGTATGTGACCAACATGGAATCGAAGCTCGGCACTGTCGGAGAGCGAATAGTCAACAGGGCTCTTACTAGCATGTCTGCTAAACTAGATGCACAAGCCCGAGGTCTAGGTGTGATGCTCATGGATGTGGAAGACATTATATGGCATGGGATTGTTCATGTCCTATATGATTTGCATTCAAACAATGAACAATTGAGACATTGCCAGTATAGGTGAGATACTGTCGTCCAGCAAATCTGCGAGTCTGCGGACAATATCACAAAACTGATCGTACAGATGCGTCGAGTCACCTCCTAAATATATACTACGACCATTATATTTCCACTTTTAGTACAATCACTGCTGCCGCCAGGGATTTATATCGCATAATCGAAAATTTGCAGAATAAGTATTTACCGGCTAAGCCTGCCAGTATTGAGCGAAATACTACTTTGGAAGAGGCATTTCGGCAGATAACATCTCGGCTAGATAATTTACAACAAACTGTTCCCCCTGCTGCTGCTGAAATAAAGACTGAACCAGACATCGAACCCAGGACTGGGAGGAGGCACAAGTTACTTCTGGAGGATACTATGGCTGATGAAGAAGTTGCCATTAGCTGCATTGAAGCATAACAAATACAGGCCTAACTTGAACAGCACAACCATTCGCAATTACCTGCAATTGTACACAATTATGTTAATTGATGGAACATATGGTATTTATAGGCGCAATTAGAAATAGTTCTTGGGAAACAAACAATTTTTTTTCTTCCCAACGATTTTATACACATTGGTGACGAAGCAATGCGGGCATCTTTAGGCCTATATGCATTGCTGTTTAGATGCGAGACCGGCGAGTATTCGCGCGAGGTTGCTTCGCCAGTACAAGTGCTTACTTAGCCTCACAACTGCGCATTTGGCAGACAATGACTCTTCCAGCAATGTCTATCAGGACGAGACACACTTGAAATTTGCCATTGTTGCTGATCTGTTCCTGGATATTGGCTTGGCGACTGGCTCGGGCCCAACTTCGAAACTGGATGGGGCCAACCAACTTGAGATATACACTGAAGAGCCAAAAAAAAAAAA
>NQII01001746.1:127530-216538 GCA_002778355.1 Clitarchus hookeri
AGCATCTCCGAGGTAGCGATAACATTTGGATGTTCGCGTACGACCATTTCAAGAGTGTACCGTGAATATCGGGAATCCGGTAAAACATCACATCTTCGACATCGCCGCGGCCGGAAAAAGATCGTGAAAGAACGGGACAAACGACGACTGACGAGAATCATTAAACGTGACAGACGTGCAACCCTTTCTCAAACTGGCGCAGATTGGATTTGTGGACTGCCCTGCAGGATTCATGGTGTGAATTGCCTCCTGCATACCTTCAGACATTAGTCGAGTCCGTGCCACGTCGTCTTGCGGCACTTCTGCGTGCTCGGGGGGTCGTACACGATATTAGGCAGGTGTACCAATTTTTTTGGCTCTTCAGTGTATATTCTGGGATGGTGTTAATGAGCTCGTACCATGTCCACAGCAGCTAATTTCATCTCAGCAGGCTGGCGATAATTCCCACACGAACGAGATTGTGAATTTTTTTCCAGAAGAAATGCATTATAGACCAGAAATTACCTACACTTGCGTATTGTGTACAATGGTGTACGCTGGTTCTGAATGGATTAGTACACACGCATGTTTATTTAACTCGGAACTTTCACGGACTCGTAAAAACGAGTGTGATGTGAGCAGTGAGGAGATGAGTGGGGATGTTTAAAATGAGAAAGAATTGGGGGAGGGGGGGGAGTGATGTGAGGAGGTGTGCAGGCCAGCTCAAGTGCTTGAACCCTGCGCGGTAGGGGGGAGAGGCCCCACCAGACGTGTTCCACCCCCTATCAAACCCACCCCGACCTCTTACAATAACACAATAACAAGAGGGTGCGCGCGGGCACGCGGCCAGGGGAGGCTCTGCATTGTGCGGCGGGTAATTCGATAAGGGCGCGGTCTGGCGGCGTGCGCGGAAACAAGTGAGTCAACATACCTCCAGTGTCCGTGAGCGCGCTGCGACGCCTTGCTCGCTCGCTGTCAAGTGGGACACGTCCTGAGACATCTTCTGTGTAATCGTTGTTTGCGCGAACACGCGTATCTAGATAAATGCATGTTCTAGAAATACGAATTTTTGCCATAAAAGGTAAAAAATAATTATCGATGCCTGTATATTTTTTTTTACTTTTATCATATTAACCGTATTCACGGAGAAAAAAATTCGCGAAGATAGTCAAATATGGCATTTTTAAAGCTTGGTTATGTAGTTTCCTTAAGTAGTAAGAGTGAATGAGTGAAGAGATTTGGGCGGTTCTAAACTTCCAGGTCATGAGAGTTGATGAGGGTGAAGCGAGGTGAGTGCGGAGTAGCGCTGGAATGAGGGGGCGGGGGGAAACGGAAGATCGCCTACAAAACCCCCCGTCCAGCGGCATCGCCCGGCAAGATTCCCAATTGCGAAAATCCGGGGTGTGATCCGGCCGGGGATTGAACCCGGTTCGCCTTAGTGGGAGGCGATCGGGCAAAACCCACTCAGCCACCGCGGCTAATTAAACGGCAAGATAAAGGTACGCCGATACGGGCGTAGTTTAATCTGCGGGCTTTCGTCGCGTGTGGGGCCGCGGTGGCTGAGCAGTCAGACTGCTCGCCTCTCGCCAAGGCGAACCGGGTTCAATCCCCGGCCGGGTCACTCTCGGATTTTCTCAAGTGGGAATCGTGCCGGACGATGCCTGTGGTCGAGAGGTTTTGTCAGGAATTTCTCGTTTCCCCCGCCCNTTTCTCAAGTGGGAATCGTGCCGGAAGATGCCGCCGCTCGGCAGTTTTTTTTTATCGGAATGCTCCAGTTTCCTCCGCTCTTGCATTCCGGCGCTGGTTCGTATCCACCTCGCTTCACTATCATTGGCTCTCGAGACCTGGATGTTAAGAGCCCGTGTCACCCGCAATATTGCATTTTTTAAATAAATTTCTTTATGACTAACATTTAGGAGGATTTATTGAAAAAATATGACTATAGGAGATTAGCTGATTGCCATACTCATCATTACGGACATAATTTATGAACTACTGACGCATATTTATGCAACAATTTACGTATTACAAATATATCATTTTTATCTTTCAATGACAACCAGAGAACACCTGTTAACAATCAGGTACAAAACTTGCACATAACTATTTAATGTGACGCTTTTGTAATGAAGCGTTTTCAGCAGTGACCTTGACTAATACAAGCATTTTCTGTTTATGAGGTTACACAGGCAGCTTCTTAAGAGCACTACTGTGGACGCGGCAACACTGCCTCACCGTGGCGTAGAGAACGCGCCCTTGCTGATCGTCGGTCAAGGTCCTGTTATCAAGTGTCAACACTAACGCCGTCATGGTAACACGCCCCCCGGCTTATCGAAGGCCGCGGTCGCCTCAAGTCCCCGCACGGGATCGATCCCCCCCCCCAGCTACGTGGGTTAACACTGTCGCCTGTCTGATCACACGGGCATGACACACTCATAACTCCCTTCACTCACCTCCCAGTTGGTTTTTGATCGCCGACGTCCTTGGTTCGGCCTCGGCGCTGCTCTTTTGTTCGTCGCCTCGGAAGCTAATGGATCTGCCGGACGCACAAGGCCGTATGCATAAGACGTGTTTGCCGATACGCGATCAACCGTGAAGACGAGCGAAAAAAAAAAAAAGTGCTGGTACGGTTTACTAGTCGCAGCAGAACCCGCGGTGTGTCGGACAACACATCGCATTTGGGAACACACACTGTTATAGTTAAAGCACATATTAACTGTCGCCGTCTCCTCGGTGTTAACTGTCCTGCCAACAAACTTGTCAATTGTTTTCTCAGAGAAATTTATATCGTGAGGAATTGTATAGGATTTGATAGTCCCTCTCATGCTGTCGCCCCCGAACCCGGCTGCGTATAAAATTACTCCACAACTTCCACTATTCTGCATTTTAATGACGCAACGATACGGTTAACCTTCATACTTAAGATTTATATTACTAAAAAAAAAAACACCGACAGGAATTTACTCTCACGAATAGCTATATTCATTCCATTCCTTAAACTTACAAATGACAATCCACAACCTTTTACATAGTAAGTTTCGCATCCAATTTACTTACCTGACTTTTGAACTGCGTTTACGAAATATTTAATTTTTTTTTTTTTTTTTTTTTAGGACGGGTTCTTCGAAGATATGTACGTTAGACACATTTCGAAGCCCTTCATCATATTAAAAACGGCTTTACAGGCTATGGTATCTGAAAATTTACTGACCATGTGCAAAGGAACCAGAAGAAAGCTTTGCATTAACTTCCCTATACACTTTCGACAAATAAAGTAATTACATCGCGGCAAGTTCCATAGCTATACGCGGCACAACGGAAAAATTGCAAGCCATTTCAGTGCCTTGAACATTGAGGCTATGAGGCACTCGATACGCATGACAGATTCGCCCTTCTCGCTCCTTTGTGTCAGTGCCTCGTACACAGAGGCTATGAGGCGTTAGATACGTATGACAGATTCGTCTTCGTATCAACTTTTGGAAATACGCTTCTACACACATTGTTACTTCAGTAACTTCTAACATATGGCTGTTTTTTTGTACAAAAAAAAAACATTGAATACATTTTTAAGTCGAATAAACGAGCGTAGAAGATAACTCAGAAGTAGAGAAGAAGAAATTTCGGTGACAACACAACTTAGCGTTAACAGTAGGTATACAGAATAAGTCCCAAAGGCGTGGTTCCGATCTGCAGTCTACTTGTGAATGGTACGTTTAATGACTGGCCACGGTTCACTGCTGAAGGTGGGCGGGGCCACACTCGCTCGCCGTCGTAGTAAAAAAAAAAAAATCTCGCGAGTACGTATGGAACAAAACTTATCCCAAAATCAAAGTAGAATTTTCAGGGGGACCACAGAGTTTCAGCGTAATCCGTTATCTCTGCGCGTCTCACAGGCGTTAACACGTCAATAATAGCAGCTCCGTTCACAAGTGTGTTGCATATGGAAATAATTGTTGTTGATTTTAAGAGAGAAAGGGGGGGGGGGGNCGTGAATGTTGCTGTTCGATAAAAGTGAGAAGGAAACCAATGAATAAGACGCAGTTACAGCGTTTCAATTAATTCCCGGCTCTCGGCAGGGCTGCCAACGTGACCCCAGCGGGCTCAACACACAGAGGGTTGCCTACCACACAGGCGCAACCTTTCAGCCTGGCAAACCCGGGTTACGTGTTCGCTTTCACGTATTCCTACATTAAATATTTTTGCCTCGATCCCCTTGCAAGACTCTAGAAGTTTATGTTATTTTTCAGCCGGCGGTATGATTTATTCTGCACGTCATTGATACTAATAGAGCTGCAGCATAAGCTGAAGTTCGGGCAATATTTCGGGAACCAATAGCTGGCACTACCACAGAAGCAAATCAATTATATTTTCTGAACTACGGTTTTACAATATCGACACCAAAGTATGATTCGAGTATGCGTATGTTAACTTATCAAAGAAGGCTTTGAAATATTTTGTCCTTCTTGACTTGACTGAGTCATTAAACGTTGCCGTGGTTTTCAGTAAATGTATAATTTGTTAAAAAAATATCCAGTATATATATTTTTGAAAACCAGTTCTAGTTACTTCATTTACAATTTTCCAAATGAAAGTTAATTAACTCTCACGTGTGTAAAATAAAAATGGGAAGAGAACGTACAAAACCGCAAATCATGCGAAGATACCCACGACGCTGTGAAAGGAACAATGGCAGCTGCAAACAAGAAAAAAAAAAACTTGATAACATACAGTCACATTTTATAACTAGAGCCACGTAAAACTCACAATTTTATTTGACGACAGAATAGACGCCAAATACTTGTGCGTTTTAATTGTGTTTGTTACTGCACAATTTTAACGCACTAGTTTACCCTGCGCCAATAAGAAACAACTAACTATACGATGGTCGAATTGCGTGCAGCCAGTGTGTGTGTGTAAAATGGGTTACCTCCACGCGACGTACGCCAATAAATAAGCTACACGGGCCTAATTATATAGAAGACTTTGAATTACAGCATACTGCCGACAAGTGTAAATATTGTAGGCATTTGTGTCAGCAAAACGTAAATGGTGTTCACTGGAATTGTTTCGTGAATATCGATTACAAAAGTGAATGGCAGAAATAAATATTTTGCGCTGAACGTTTTATTTTATGATGCGTGCATGGGAGTTCCAGCAACGAATAAAACCACAAGTTACGTAAAGAACACGTTAAAAGAATCTCAGATATTATTTACAATTCAAAAATTTTAATAAAAAATTTAGTATTATTTTAAAGTGCAAATATGCTTGCTGAATGACTGAAGAGTAGGCAATATTTCGCTGCTTATAAAGTGACTGGTAAAATCTAGCAGAAATGCTGTAATTAATATTTCAGGTATCTCACAGCATAGTAAAACAATTCTCGGGAATGTGACATTAAAATTTTTTTTTTGGCAATATCAAGCAACATTACAAAATACACTGAACTTCAATCGTTCTTAAACGACGATATAGGTTATTATTTTATTTATTGAAGGGTTAGGATGCTGAAGTGGTCGTAATTAAGAACATTTGTTTCAAAATATAAATTTAATCTCCGGGCGTCAGTTTTAAGTTATTTGTATAATCTGACGTACTTGTTTGCACAAACAAAAATGTCAGCAGTTAAAAACTCTCACATTGCTGACAACTGCATTATCACCAGGAGAAATTGTACGTTAATGCTTGCTCATTTGTTCAGTGAAATTGCCATTGTTACGATCCAACGTAACATTTCTAGTAGACGACACCTGTGTTGTGCAGGTTGCCTTTGAGGAATTTCAACTAGAGGACATCCGCCTAGATAGTATATTATAGATTTCTTCACATTTTTTGAAACAAACCATTGAGAAATCACTCAATGTGTGACGTGTTTGGTTGGTTTCTAAGTCTGGCGCGTATCACAATACCCGTGTCATCACAAAAGTACCCTATTTTTTGCTAAATTAGACTTTTACTTTTATTTGATCTACAAATAATATTTCATTTTATAAATGAGAACAGAGAGAAAATGTGTGTATCAGTAATGCCTAGTAAGAAATAGTTCTTATGCAGAATATTAATACACTGAGTGCGCACGAATGCGGTGCGTTGTCCCGGATACTGTAATTTTCTAGACTCAGTCAAGGTTTATTCTACTCGATTTAAGAACAAAATGAGATTTATTATGGGAGAGTTTGGCATCGGAAAAATTTCCGCCGCTTGGTGCGCAGTGTTCCAAAATGTAAATTTAAAATAACACGTTAATCTACGTGAATGATAAAAGACAAACATTTTACTTAGTTACGAAGTTATTTTATATTTTATTTATGATTATTCCAATTATCCTGTTTTTTAAGGTAGGAAAAAAGAGAAACCTGTGTACATGCGACACTAGCGCCTACCTAGCGGCGAAAATGAAAATTTTTGGCTGCCAAACTTTTAACAACTGATCTGCCCAACCTGTAGTGGAAGTAACCTTAACTCGGCCAATCTTAGTTTGCACGAGGCGGAGGAATATCCTGGAAGTAGAACTTTAGCAGGGCTTCAGAAAAGACGGACGTAACAGGGAACGGACTGCAGCAGTTGCTTGTAATTTCTGTGACGGAACGGAGCGGAGCGAGTGTACGCAGCCTGGCGTCGTCGTCGTCGGCGGGGGAAAGTTGGCAGCCATGCAAGAATGCGCGGGGCGGCTGGTCTGGCGTGCGTTGCGAGGGGTTGGTTAGACTCCCCCGCAGACCAGGGGGTTGCCTAGGCGACGGGCGAGGGGCCGGCCAGCCACGCACCGACACGCACCTCTTGGGGTGGCCGTGTCCTACTGCAGGTGTCGCTGCCTGTAGCCCGCACGCCGACTTACGCCTAACGCACCATTGTCATAACCAACGCATCCATAGTCTGTTCACGGTAAAGCGAGCACTTTCGAAAGCACTCGCGTTTTGGAATAATAGTTCAATAAGCATACTTCATTTTTTAACATCAGACGTTAACTACTTGAGTGCGGTAGAATATGCACACTGTGTTTATTACCTAAATGTAAATATTTATTTAAAAAGGTGGTTAAATGATACAAATTGTCTGGAAGGAAAAAGAAACTAGGACCTCAAAAGTGCTCACTTTATCGTTAACAGCCTATGACAACGATAAGCAGATACACAACACAAGCACAGTGGCATGGCTGCAACTGAGATAACCACAAAGGCGCTTTGCGGTGAACTGATAACTTTTGTAAACCCTGCTTCAGATCTATTTGTATAGTCTATTAGCGGTGTTTTAACACTTTCTGAATCAAACCTTCGGAAAATGACCCCATGCATGACGTGTTTGTTTCTGTCCTAAATATGTCATGCATCACAAGCGTAATATTCTTGCAATAATATAAAAATACCTAATTTTTGGTTAAATTAAGTTTTTTTAAATATTTTGTGCATAAATTATAATATCCCGTTAATAATTACTATGAATAAAAACAGGGAGAAAATAGGCGTGTTGGTAATGCCTAGTAAGAAGTAGTTCTCTTGAACTGAGTGCGCGCGATTACGGTGCGTAGTCCCTTTGGTGTAATTCCCTAGACTTGGTTAAGCTTGGATTGCATGAGGCGGAGGAATATCCTGGAAATTGAAATAGAACAGAGCTTCAGAAAAGTTGGAAATAACCGATGCATGGATTATATACACACGATATGTAAAATTAACATTGCCATAAGCCTTGTCACTTTATTGATGAGTCGGCCAAGTGAACATGTGAAATTATTAGAATGGTAATCATTATACAAATTTGATCATTAGTACAATGATAGACAGAAAAATAAATAATTTCAGTTTCCACAAATGTTTACCTATGACTTATAGTTTAACGTTAAGGCGTGGAACTACTTTCTCTTCGCCGTTACCAACTTTCTTGGGCGCATGCTAACGAGTTTACCAGTTAAAATATATGCAGATAGTGGCAGTGACATTTTTCAAAGGTTGATTTATAAAGTGCTCAGATAATCGTGAACAGTCTATACAAACATTCGTTTGTTTGTAATGCTAATTTAGAACAAAAAAAATTAAGTTTCATTTTGTTGGTGGCGTGTTGTTGTCAAAAATAATTATTTTCAATGCATCTGAAACGTTTTTAAAATACGAAATTTGTTTCGTTTAAATTTTTACAGTTAACGTCACCTACAAGTATTCCAAAACTATCGTGGTTGCGATGCTGCAGAAATACATAAAATAAAATATCTGCCCGAGGTATGAAGTCAACGCACACCAGCGGCGTATGGTGAACTATACTGCTGCAAGGTAAGCTGTGTTTTGCTCTGTGTTGTACCTAATCGTTTGCTAGTTTACACATCAGCCAGTTAGACGCAGTAGTGCAGTTTACNTATCAGCCAGTTAAACGCAGTAGTGCAGTTTACATCACAGCACGTGTGTCATGGGTGCCTCGCCGCTCTCTCGTGAGTGGCCGCAGTACATTCAGTTTCTCCCGGCTCCATTGTAGTTACTGGTTCCTACTGCGTGCGCCGAGTGTGTACAGCACTGAGCAAGCACCAGGGTTACCTTGCAACACTTCCCCACACATCGCCGACACCAGTATTTTTGAGTTACTTAAGGTTGCTCACGGCCCAAGANCATCAGCCAGTTAGACGCAGTAGTGCAGTTTACATCACAGCACGTGTGTCATGGGTGCCTCGCCGCTCTCTCGTGAGTGGCCGCAGTACATTCAGTTTCTCCCGGCTCCACTGTAGTTACTGGTTCCTACTGCGTGCGCCGAGTGTATACAGCACTGAGCAAGCACCAGGTTACCTTGCAACACTTCCCCACACATCGCCGACACCAGTATTTTTGAGTTACTTAAGGTTGCTCACGGCCCAAGAGAACGTGCTCGATGGAAATACACACTGTCTGTGCACAATTCCACGCCAGACTTGACGAATGTCTTTTTGAAATGCGCCTACTGCCCCAGCATACATACTTCATATGAACCAATCACAGGTGGTGCGAATATATATATATTTTTGAGGCATGTAGATCACACAATCCTTTGTGCACTCGAGCAACAGCAAGTAGTTCACTGGCTGCTGCTCCAGTTTAACCCTGGACCAGTTGGCATTTGATTGGGTGCAATTTTCCCTGCATGTTCATTAATGGTTAAAATCCGTCCGGGGCGCGCCTAACAAACTGTGGTCCAATTGAAAGCGAAAACTCAGATGTACGCGTGTTTGAGTTGTAACTTGTCCTCAAATGATTTTTTCGAAATTTCCGGGTGTCTACTCGTCACTTTATTCACGCACCCACAAATTGCAATCGTTCAACTATTGAGAACATAAATATTGACAACATGCCAAATTTTGACCATTTAATGCACAAAACAAACTATTCATTGTCCACACATTTGGTCACCACACCACTCTATTAATACGACGTACGTTAATAACACATGGAAATATTTTCCTTGCATGATTGTCAACTTCACTCCAGCAGTGCTGCTCAGTCATGCATACGTGCCTTACATTCCGTATCATTCTGCTCTGTGCTACAATTATTACTATCACGTATGCAGTGGCCCATTATTAACATTTTTTTAATGCGGGAAGTAAAAAAAAATGGACTCAACCCGTAATCTTGAAATTGATCACTTTTAAAACAAAAAGATAGTACTACGTCCATATTAAATTACTTGGAATTTTCTGAAAGCAGCAACACACATATTAAAAATGGTATTACATGTTTTGTCAACACCCCCTTCCCCCTCCCCCACGATGCACTTTACACATGAAACGAGGAAAGTCTTCATTGGACACGCTGACGGGAGTACAATTAGTTTGCTGTTGTTCTGGATGGGGATTTGAGTCACCGGTGGTGGGTAGGGGAGGGGGAGGGGCGAATACAAATTATTTGATAGCAAATTTGAAGTTAAATAAAGTTTACAGTTTATAACCTTGCGTTCGCTCTATAACTGCATTTTACCATTTCCTTGTAATTTATGAACCATTCCCCTTTTAACACTGAATATCTCAGTGGAATGTCAGCATACAAAATTGCGTCATTTTTACAGCTGAACCACCAAGCTTAAAAATAGCATCATTTTTGTTTGTAGTTTGTCAGTCAATTTTGGGTGAGATGCTTTTACTATGTTCATACTTAGGTTTGCGTCGATTTTTATGCACGCCAGCGTACTACCCTTAATATACTATTTAATGTAGTTTACTGTGTGTGTGTGTGCGTGGAGGTTGAGCAACCCTAAGGTTGGTCTGAACCCAGGATACAACGCGGGGACGGAGGGAGCTAGGCGGGATGATACTGCAGTGGTTTGCCATTACCTTCCGCGGAATAGATTAGATGAGGCGAGATGAGAACGGAGCAGCGCCGGAACGCAAAGGCGGAGGGAAACGGGAGATCCCCGGGAAAACCCTCCGACCAGCGGCACCGTCCGGCACGATTCCCACTTGCGAAAATCCGAGAGTGGTCCATCCGGGGGTCGAGCCCGGTTCGCCTAGGTGGGAGTTGAGCAGGCTAACCGCTCAGCCACCGCGGCCCCTTCATGTACTTCACGTTGCAGAAAATATGATATCGTAGTCGGAGCTGCGTACTGCAAGAATTAAGGGATAATACAGCAATAGTGCCTCGGCGGACAATGCCGTTGGTGGATACTGGTTCACCGACATTTTGTAACTGGTCGAGCGAGAAGATAGCAGAAACTTTCCTCATAGGGTCAATAGCTTGACTCACACGCATATTAGGTCAGATCGAAAATGTCTTCTGTCGTGGCACGTAAATTGTTCTAATATATATATATATATATATATATATATATATATGTTGTGTCCGTTTGTTTGGACAAGTATAACTCCCGAAAAAATCAACCAATTTTCATTCTGTTTTTTTATGAACCTTCCTTTCGTTCCCACGAGTGTTTGTACACCTTTCTTTTTTAGCTGTATTGCCTGCAAAGGTACTATAATCTGCAAAAAGCTCATTTTGACCATGCTTTCGCGTCAGGAAGTGCCTTTGTTGACAGCTGTCTGTTTGAACATTTCAGCTGCTTGAACCATCCAACTTATTCATCCGCGCGGAAGATGGCGAAACTAAAAACATTGTATACAAACAAGTACTTCAATAATGAAGATTTTGAAAATACATATACTTCTTTCTATTAATTTCACATAAATGAATAGAACCAAAATATTTTATGCCACAGCAACGCGTGGCCGGATAAGCTAGTTAAATACAAGGTAACGTGTTGACTTAGAACTTCTCAAAGCCCTGTTTAGTTTTATTGTTTGTGTTAAAGCGTATACTTTCGAAACTTTTACGAATCTAAACTGCGGTGAGTCTGGTGACGATCGTCGACGGTTGCTTTCCAGTTACTCACTTCCGTGTTCTAACATCTTTAAAGCAAGAAGTAGTCAATTAAAACGCACTTCAGTTGAAACCAATTAGAACATTGAACTTCCAATAGGACGTTATAACGCAGGACTATTTTTAAGGCCCTCTCCCGACTTTACTTTAAGAACTGGAGCCAGGGATTTACGTCCAAATCTGTGAAAGTATAACCAAGGATTTGATTTTCTGATGCTCTACTAAGCATGACAAATACATCGACCACGTCGTACTGCAAAAATGCCAGTAACGAATTTCTATTGGGGCCGCGGTGGCTGAGCGGTTAGACTGCTCACCGAGGAGAACCGTGTTCAATCCCCAGCCGGGTCACTAACGGATTTTCGCAACTGGGAATCGTGCCGGACGATGGCGGGCACTGGTCGGCGGGGTTTCTCGGGGTTATCCCGTTTCATTCCGCCCTTGCATTTAGGCGCTGCTCCATTCTCATCTCGCTTCACCCTCATCGGCTCTCAAGATCTCGCGGTTAAGAGCCTCCCACATATCTCCACTCCACTCGAAAGTTGGTTTACATTCACGGCAAAATATAATAAAACTTTTTTTTATTTTCTAGAAGTCTTTTTGCTTTACATTATACAAATATATTCCATAATGTAGAGAATGTAAATATATCCGGTTCTTGCATATTGAATTTACATCAGTAAGAGAATTCGCTTTCTAACAAGCGCATGCAGTATGGCTGTGATGAATTTCCCACATTTTGGGATTATTCCGTGTTTTTAGAATTAATTATTTCTGGTATAAAATATAATTTTGTTAGGATTACTGCACCATACCGAAAACTACTACGACATATTTACTAGCTACTCACCAGATGGTTCTAAAACCTGTATTATTTCACGAATACTATAAATATAAGTGGATATGTATTTCTTTATATCGTTCATTTCCGCTGTAGTGAAAGCAGAGTAAGAATCATTGCAAATTAAAAAAAATTATATTTTATTTTTTTTACTGTGCACAGCTACATATTTTTAAATCGCTTGAAAAGGATGGAAATAACTATAAAAAAATGTTACTGGGTATTACACGCACAATTATTTACACAGCAAAGCGCATTTGATGAAAACACCGAGCATACGTCAAACACAGGTCTCGTTTCATCGAAACTCACAACCACCGACACATAATTAAGAGAAGAAAATGTGTGAGTTCCAGGCGTGTTTCTGATAAACATAATCAACAAAAGAGTTACGCCACGGGATGTAAAAAAAAATTGTACTCCTTTCGCCGTTACTTCCAACTTTTCTGAATCCCTGCTGAAGTTCTACTTTCGTAATATTCCTCCGCCTCGTGCGAACAGAGTTTATCCACGACTATAAAATCAAACCAAAGGGAAAACGCACCGCATTCGTGCGCACTCTTTCTGGCAATATTCTGTATAATAATTATTTCTTACCAGGGATTAGCACCACCCTTAGTTTCTCTCTGTATACATTCATTTAAATTACAAATGAAGTAATATAATTTATACATAAAATTCAAGTAAAAGTTCAATTTAATCCAAAATAAGGTACTTTTACTTTAACAGAAGTATAAAACGTTTGTGATAAATGACATGTATAGGAAACAACCAAACACGTCGTATATGGGGTGGTTTTTCAAAGTGCGAAGAAACCCGCGGATGAATATGCAAAATCAGGCGCGACGCTTGCACACGAGGTCAGCTCCTGCAGGGCAAATAATTCCGAACCGGAGGACAATTCCAGGTCTATTTTCGCTCCCGGGCCGGCGCATATCGACAAAGCGTCAGTTCACGCCGAGGGTGGAAGTTTTTCCCTGGCCCCTAGGAGTACAGAGGGGGCCGGTGCGCGGGCAGGGAGGAGCAACGAAAGAGAGGGTGGCTCACTCCTGTTAGGGCTGGAAACGCAATCAATACAATATAAAGCGAGGGGAAGGGTTTGTTCCTGCTTTGACTTGCGTGTTTGAAGGGAGCGAGCGGTTCGCGCCGAGGCATAGCTCAGCATAGGTAGGGGTGCGCTGCTCCGGTCGGCAAACAAGATTTCCCACCGCCCTTACTTGCCCGGCACGCTGAAGGGGCGACGCAGCCAGCCAACTGCCACAGTTAAAAAAAAAAAATTATCTTGCGCACCACAGGAAGCGACGGTAATTAGCTATGGCTCGTTCGCGGATAACTAAACTCTTTTTAGTGTAACCATAAAAATGTCCCTCTTAAACCGGTTACTAAATATATTTTAAAGTAAACTTTTATTTTAATTTAATTCTGACATCAACTTACATACTAGCCGTAATGTTGGCAGTGAATAAGGGCATAATTATACAAAATGAGGCTGCTGCGCAAAAAAAAAAACTTGGAAAATCTACACGATCATCCTTGTTCCTTAGCATAGGCTGGCCACGGCTAACTCAAAACTTTTCAACGCACTTCTTATAACGTACATTTCTGACAATTATGTTTTCTTCCGCCACATGTAAGTAGTTTAACGTTGGCATCACAAATGTACTTGCACGAAATTAGATGCAACATGTTTTGAAAACAACTGCAGGGTGTCTGTTACGTATCCTGATTCTTATGTATCTAGTTGTGTAAACGTTATATCATACGTTGACAGTGCAACCAACTACATCTCACAAAAAAAAAACGAATGCCGTGGCCAAAGATGTTTAAAATTATAAGGTTAAGTTTAGGTTAGTTTGATTTTCCGGTATGAAAATTAAGATGTTAGTTGGCCCAAAAAATCAATAAAATGAGATACAAAAACCTGCCGACATAAAAACAATAGTTTACAGAAAAGTTTCACGAAAAACTTGCGGTAACTTTCAGCATTCAATAACATGAAACAACTTATCAGACACATAAAAAATTGGCAGAGACTGATTACATAAAATACATAGCACTAAGAAAAAGTTTGTGAAAAATACAAATACTACATCACCACACGAACAAATGTTTATGTATTGTTTCTTACAGCTAAATTGTGACTTTCTGTTGTTATGTGGGTATAAACTTTCTCGCAATATAAACAAAACCTTGTTCGCAGATTCACAAGTCGTTATAACCGAGTCGATAGAAAGTGATCCGGAGCCCAGTAAAAAGTTCCTTAATTGGTTTTATTTTCTGTTTTTGTGTAAGAAAACGCGGACCGTCAAAATCATTACAACAAATTGTCAACAGTTGAACAGTTAAAGTTTTCTTTACGAAATTATCAGCATTAATGACTACTCATTCTTTGTTATTGCAAAAAAAAAATTTAATTTTTAAAAATTAAATGTATATTATTTAATTTATAAATTTTACATTTTATACAAATAAGCGTTGACAATAATATATTAAACAATATTTGAAAGTAAAAAAAAAAACCTCGTATTTGACAAGACTCAATGAAACTTTCTCGGAAATGGTACATGTACTTCGACATGATGAAACCACACAATTTCACAAAAAAAATAATTTTTTTTTAATATGCCAATATTTTTTACCTGATTGAACGGCGATTTTTTAATTCTTGTTTTAGCAATTCGGGAATCTCCTAACGCCGTAGCACACAAACTGCGCTGCACCAAAAGTACCAAATTGATCTTCGGTGTAAACAAACTCTGGCCGTATCTCCACTTTGCTGCTAAGAACGAAGGACCTTTAGCGGCAAGGTCAAAGACCCGGAGTAAATATACGGCGCCGTTCTCGACAGGCAATCCGTCTACAGTTACGCTGTGCGGGATTGCATAAACTGTACTCCGCAGGCGAGCCCCAGCGCATGGTAATACTTGCTTTATTATGAAGTTGGGATGGACATCTTTCTGTTGCAGCGATATTGTTTATTATGCAGTTTCCTCGGTCTCGCACACTGCAAATAGCGACCACAATATAATTTTCCCACGCGGCTATTTCCATGATGTGTGGCGAGTGGGCGCTCAAACAGAAGTCGCTTAACACATTTCAGAAACTATTGAGCTGCACCCCTATCCTCGTCCTTGAGAAATGTAAACACACGTGTTGTTAACGACTCTTGACATCAAATATGTCTGCGAAACGTTTAAATCACACAGATTCGTCCGCAATAAATGTTACAATATACATACAATACTTGTTAATATATTTATAAAAATCATAATACTTGAAGAATATCGCGTCATATCGTACTAACCATAATTGCTGGCCTACATTTGCTGTTTGAAAATTTTTTTTGCAAAATGCTTAAAAATAATTTAACTAAAAATCATTACCTATGCATATATATATATATATTTTAAACTGAAGCAGTTTAGACACTCAGTTAAGCGAAACACGCCTCACAGGATGACATTACGNTTTCGCGTCACGAAGCGCCTTTGTTGACAGCTGTCTGTTTGAACATTTCAGCTGCTTGAACCATCCAACTTATTCCTACGCGCGGAAGATGGCGAAACTAAAAACATTGTATACGAACAAGTACTTCAATAATGAAGATTTTGAAAATACATATACTTCTTTCTATTAATTTCACAGAAATGAATAGAACCAAAGTCTTTTATGCCACAGCAACGCGTGGCCGGGTAAGCTAGTTAAATACAAGGTAACGTGTTGACTTAGAACTTCTCAAAGCCCGGTTTAGTTTTATTGTTTGTGTTAAGGCGTATACTTTGGAAACTTTTACGAATCTAAACTGCGGTGCGCCTGGTGACGATCGTCGACGGTTGCTTTCCAGTTACTCACTCCCGTGTTCTAACATCTTTAAAACAAGAAGTAGTCAATTAAAACGCACTTCAGTTGAAACCAATTACAACATTGAACTTCCAATAGGACGTAAAAAAAAATGGTACTCCTTTCGCGGTTACTTCCAACTTTTCTGAAGCCCTGCTGAAGTTCTACTTTCGTAATATTCCTCCGCCTCGTGCAAACAGAGTTTATCAAAGACTATAAAATCGAACCAAAGGGACAACGCACCGCATTCGTGCGCACTCTTTCTGGCAATATTCTGTATAATAATTATTTCTTACCAGGGATTAGCACCACGCTTAGTTTCTCTCTGTATACATTCATATAAATTACAAATGAAGTAATATCATTTATACATAAAATTCAAGTAAAAGTTCAATTTAATCGAAAAAAAAGGTACTTTTACTTTAACAGAAGTATAAAACGTTTGTGATAAATGACATGTATAGGAAACAACCAAACACGTCGTACATGGGGTGGTTTTTCAAAGTGCAAAGAAACCCGCGGATGAATATGTAAAAAACAGGCGCGACGCTTGTACACGAGGTCAGCTCCTGCAGGGCAAATAATTCCGAACCGGAGGACAATTCCAGGTCTATTTTCGCTCCCGGGCCGGCGCATATCGACAAAGCGTCAGTTCACGCCGAGGGTGGAAGTTTTTCCCTGGCCCCTAGGAGTACAGAGGGGGCCGGTGCGCGGGCAGGGAGGAGCAACGAAAGAGAGGGTGGCTCACTCCTGTTAGGGCTGGAAACGCAATCAATACAATATAAAGCGAGGGGAAGGGTTTGTTCCTGCTTTGACTTGCGTGTTTGAAGGGAGCGAGCGGTTCGCGCCGAGGCATAGCTCAGCATAGGTAGGGGTGCGCTGCTCCGGTCGGCAAACAAGATTTCCCACCGCCCTTACTTGCCCGGCACGCTGAAGGGGCGACGCAGCCAGCCAACTGCCACAGTAAAAAAAAAAAATTCTCTTGCGCACCACAGGAAGCGACGGTAATTAGCTATGGCTCGTTCGCGGATAACTAAACTCTTTTTAGTGTAACCATAAAAATGTCCCTCTTAAACCGGTTACTGAATATATTTTAAAGTAAACTTTTATTTTAATTTAATTCTGACATTAACTTACATACTAGCCGTAATGTTGGCAGTGAATAAGGGCATAATTATACAAAATGAGGCTGATGCGCAAAAAAAAAAACTTGGAAAATCTACACGATCATCCTTCTTCCTTAGCATAGGCTGGCCACGGCTAACTCAAAACTTTTCAACGCACTTCTTATAACGTACATTTCTGACAATTATGTTTTCTTCCGCCACATGTAAGTAGTTTAACGTTGGCATCACAAATGTACTTGCACGAAATTAGATGCAACATGTTTTGAAAACAACTGCAGGGTTTCTGTTACGTATCCTGATTCTTATGTATCTAGTTGTGTAAACGTTATATCATACGTTGACAGTGCAACCAACTACATCTCACAAAAAAAAAACGAATGCCGTGGCCAAAGATGTTAAAAATTATAAGGTTAAGTTTAGGTTAGTTTGATTTTCCGGTATGAAAATTAAGATGTTAGTTGGCCCAAAAAATCAATAAAATTAGATACAAAAACCTGCCGACATAAAAACAATAGTTTACAGAAAAGTTTCACGAAAAACTTGCGGTAACTTTTAGCATTCAATAACATGAAACAACTTATCAGACACATAAAAAATTGGCAGAGACTGATTACATAAAATACATAGCACTAAAAAAAAGTTTGTGAAAAATACAAATACTACATCACCACACGAACAAATGTTTATGTATTGTTTCTTACAGCTAAATTGTGACTTTCTGTTGTTATGTGGGTATAAACTTTCTCGCAATATAAACAAAACCTTGTTCGCAGATTCACAAGTCGTTATAACCGAGTCGATAGAAAGTGATCCGGAGCCCAGTAAAAAGTTCCTTAATTGGTTTTATTTTCTGTTTTTGTGTAAGAAATAACGGAGCGTCAAAATCATTACAACAAATTGTCAACAGTTGAACAGTTAAAGTTTTCTTTACGAAATTATCAGCATTTATGACTACTCATTCTTTGTTATTGCAAAAAAAAATTTAATTTTTAAAAATTAAATGTATATTATTTAATTTATAAATTTTACATTTTATACAAATAAGCGTTGACAATAATATATTAAACAATATTTGAAAGTAAAAAAAAAACCTCGTATTTGACAAGACTCAATGAAACTTTCTCGGAAATGGTACATGTACTTCGACATGATGAAACCACACAATTTCACAAAAAAAATAATTTTTTTTTAATATGCNACCACACAATTTCACAAAAAAAATAATTTTTTTTTAATATGCCAATATTTTTTACCTGATTGAACGGCGATTTTTTAATTCTTGTTTTAGCAATTCGGGACTCTCCTAACGCCGTAGCACACAAACTGCGCTGCACCAAAAGTACCAAATTAATCTTCGGTGTAAACAAATTCTGGCCGTATCTCCACTTTGCTGCTAAGAACGAAAGACCTTTGGCGGCAAGGTCAAAGACCCGGAGTAAATATACGGCGCCGTTCTCGACAGGCAATCCATCTACAGTTACGCTGTGCGGGATTGCATAAACTGTACTCCGCAGGCGAGCCCCAGCGCATGGTAAAACTTGCTTTATTATGAAGTTGGGACGGACATCTTTCTGTTGCAGCGATATTGTTTATTATGCAGTTTCCTCGGTCTCGCACACTGCAAATAGCGACCACAATATAATTTTCCCACGCGGCTGTTTCCGTGATGTGTGGCGAGTGGGCGCTCAAACAGAAGTCGCTTAACACATTTCAGAAACTATTGAGCTGCACCCCTATCCTCGTCCTTGAGAAATGTAAACACACGTGTTGTTAACGACTCTTGACATCAAATATTTCTGCGAAACGTTTAAATCACACAGATTCGTCAGCAATAAATGTTACAATATACACACAATACTTGTTAATATATTTATAAAAATCATAATACTTGAAGAATATCGCGTCATATCGTACTAACCATAATTGCTGGCCTACATTTGCTGTTTGAAATTTTTTTTTGCAAAATGCTTAAAAATAATTTAACTAAAAATCATTACCTATGCATATATATATATATTTTAAACTGAAGCAGTTTAGACACTCAGTTAAGCGAAACACGCCTCACAGGATGACATTACGNATATATATATATATTTTAAACTGAAGCAGTTTAGACACTCAGTTAAGCGAAACACGCCTCACAGGATGACATTACGTTCCATAACCTTCTATACTTAACGAAAGAATTCATTAACTAAACACTGTTTAAATTAGACATATGTGATACAATTTCTGGCAAATTTACAAAATTTAACATTTTTGAGCAATAAAAATTAAATTACTAGCTTATATGAGATTAATTACCGCTACAAAACCACGCTCTAAACCACCTCAATCTAAGTAAAAACACAGAGAAATAATCTTGCAGTTCCTTAAAGTTATAGGTAGGAGGAAATTTATGCATAATTTTTCTCCGTGGCTGTTCCTGATATTTCGTAAAATAACTTTTGCTAAGCACATCTCAGAACGAATTAAGACAACGCCTTTTAACTTAACTCCTTTAATTTTCAAAACTGTTTTGTTAAATTTATTCGTGTACTGTAAAACATTAGAACTATGGTTCTAAAGTGTTTATGAAGGAAATATAAAATTATTGTTTATATATTTTCATGAAAATGACATTAAGTAAAATATTTTTAGTTTCAGCAGTTGATGATGCAGATACAAAAATGTGTTTTCTTTTGTCCAACGCCGTCAACCGTTACCGCCGACTGCACAATGACGCAGGACGATCCTCCAATATTTCAGCAAACTGAATTATGCGCGTGAATGATGCATGACTGGGCCACGGAACGATGAAAAATAGTTGCACGGGGAGCAAATCTGAAAGGCGCTTGTGCTGACATCGTATATGCATACGGTAATACATTTTCAGAATAACTCTCCCAGGTGTAGCTGACCAGGAGCGCAAAAACCAGGGAAGGTAAATATAAAGTTCGAGAGGAAACAAACGCACGTTTCTTTGTTGAATATCGTAAATCATTTCATTCTAGCAATATTACTACACGCATATATTACTTTTCCGCAGTAACTACGTAAGAAAATAGGAGGTAACTTCGTATGTATTACCTATCTAAAAAACATTTTTAAAACGTTGCAGCTATTCACACCTGCGCTGGTAACTAAACTCACGTCTTAGAATTGGCAAGCGGATTGCAAATCTTATCCCTGACATTTGATGTTCAGTGCGTTATTATAAGTAAACTGAAACACACTTATTACGATATTTCGCCAAGTGAAGTGGCACAGCGGTAACACAATTGCCTCGAATTCGGAGGAACCTGGGTTTTATTTACGGTCCCGCCATCCCGTTTCCGGTTTCACATGGTTTTCAAAACCACTCGAGACTGATGCTGGGATTGTCTCCTTGTTTCGTCTGTAATAAACTCTAGCTGTCGAAGAGACGTTCGCCCATAATTACAGGACTGAGAATTTTGCGAATTCATTTGGAAATGGCCTCGAAATTCTCAACTTTTTACATAACCGAGCCACGTTCGTTTGTTCATAGTCTGGGACTGTGGTGAGACGGCTTTTTTTTTCGTTTTGATTTGGGCTGCACATGCACGCCACGTTATTTCTCCCCGTTTATTACCGGCCCAGAGTCACCTACAGGATGCCAAAAGAAATGTAGTCCAAACTGAAACGTTACGTTCATGCATACGTAATTGAAGGATAACGTGCTATCGAATGAATTCGGGAAATCCACAAACTTCTAGACAAAAACAAAATAAATAAAACTTAAAAAGTTACAAAATTATATTAGTGCTTTAATTCTGCCAAGTGATAATGTGAGCTGAAGTCTCACCGAAAGCTTAAATGCTCTTGTTACAAATTGCGTAATCTTCACACGTCCCGACACACACTCTAAACTTTAATAATTGAAAATGGAACACAATTAGATTAAACCAGTGAAAACTGCCTTACTTTGAATCACTTGCGAATTGCTGATTATTACGGTGTCAGTATTTCACTGCTTTACAGTTTCTTTTCGTGGTGTTGTAAAATGATAGATACTCGTGACCGGCTATGACCTCGTAAACTGAAAAGTCTGTAATAAAATTCCAAAGCATAGGAACTGTTTCATGTGAACATAAGATTAGCTTTTCAACTTTGGAAAGTAGTTACAACGCGCTATTTCCAAGCACGAAATATTTTACGTTGTGAAAAGTTTGCTATTCTATAACTTTACGAACATGTAATTAAAAATTCGAATCATATGTTGATTCAGAGTAATGAATTGAATGGCTGCATTGCGAACGTATTAGGTATTGAAAGTTATGGACGGAGGTTCACTACCAACCAGTTTCACAATTTTTTACGAATTAAAAAATAAATTTATTTTGTTAATGCGAACAATAAATACTTTTAATATAATTTTGTGCGTAAAAATTATCAAAACCTCAATCTCAAGCGAAAGAGAACAAAAATAAAACTTTTTTTCTCTACGCCGTGTCTTGAAACATGACCGTGAAAAGCACACGATTACACGTGCCAGTTCATTCGACTGATTGGCCAGTCAATAACAGCTTCTTAACTGACACCCGGTGACAACAGTCGTGCCGGCCTAAGGACAGACTTGGCTCCGCCCACCCAAGTGAAATAGAGAGACAGAACGACTGACAAAGCACCAACCACAGGTAGCTGGCAGGCGGGCAGGCGAATCTGCAGGCACTCCATCCCCCTTGCTGTACCACCATCGTCCAATTGTTTCCTTTCCCGGGGAGAAGTGACCCGACATTGGCAGAGCTCCCAAGTCCTAAGTTACAGCGGCGCTCCTATAGTAATTCACACTATATAATTTTTGTACAGATTTTACAAACTATTACTAGGAAACTAGTTGCCAAGATAATGTTTGTTAACACTAAAAATAAATTAAAGCAAATTTCAAAACACGTTACTGTGGAATGTGTGAAACTAATTAATGTTAAATTTGAACNTGATGTTCAGTGCGTTATTATAAGTAAACTGAAACACACTTATTACGATATTTCGCCAAGTGAAGTGGCACAGCGATAACAAAATTGCCTCGAATTCGGAGGGACCCGGGTTTTATTTACGGTCCCGCCATCCCGTTTCCGGTTTCACATGGTTTTCAAAACCACTCGAGACTGATGCCGGCATTTTCTCCTAGTTTCGTCTGTAAAAAACTCGCCGTCGAAGAGACATCAGGCCATAATTACAGGACTGAGAATTTTGCGAATTCATTTGGAAATGGCCTCGAAATTCTCAACTTTTTACATAACCGANCTGAGAATTTTGCGAATTCATTTGGAAATGGCCTCGAAATTCTCAACTTTTTACATAACCGAGCCACGTTCGTTTATTCATAGTCTGGGACTGTGGTGAGACGGCTTTTTTTTTTTCGTTTTGATTTGGGCTGCACATGCACGCCACGTTATTTCTCCCCGTTTATTACCGGCCCAGTCACCTACAGGATGCCAAAAGAAATGTAGTCCAATCAGAAACGTTACGTTCATGCATACGTAATTGAAGGATAACGTGCTATCGAATGAATTCGGGAAATCCACAAACTTCTAGACAAAAAAAAAAAAACTTAAAAAGTTACAAAATTATATTAGTGCTTTAATTCTGCCAAGTGATAATGTGAGCTGAAGTCTCACCGAANAAAACTTAAAAAGTTACAAAATTATATTAGTGCTTTAATTCTGCCAAGTGATAATGTGAGCTGAAGTCTCACCGAAAGCTTAAATGCCCTTGTTACAAATTGCGTAATCTTCACACGTCCCGACACACACTCTAAACTTTAATAATTGAAAATGGAACATAATTAGATTAAACCAGTGAAAACTGCCTTACTTTGAATCACTTGTGAATTGCTGATTATTACGGTGTCAGTATTTCACTGCTTTACAGTTTCTTTTCGTGGTGTTGTAAAATGATAGATACTCGTGACCGGCTATGACCTCGTAAACTGAAAAGTCTGTAATAAAATTCCAAAGCATAGGAACTGTTTCATGTGAACATAAGATTAGCTTTTCAACTTTGGAAAGTAGTTACAACGCGCTATTTCCAAGCACGAAATATTTTACGTTGTGAAAAGTTTGCTATTCTATAACTTTACGAACATGTAATTAAAAATTCGAATCATATGTTGATTCAGAGTAATGAATTGAATGGCTGCATTGCGAACGTATTAGGTATTGAAAGTTATGGACGGAGGTTCACTACCAACCAGTTTCACAATTTTTTACGAATTAAAAAATAAATGTATTTTGTTAATGCGAACAATAAATACTTTTAATATAATTTTGTGCGTAAAAATTATCAAAACCTTAATCTCAAGCGAAAGAGAACAAAAATAAAACTTTTTTTTCTCTACGCCGTGTCTTGAAACATGACCGTGAAAAGCACACGATTACACGTGCCAGTTCATTCGACTGATTGGCCAGTCAATAACAGCTTCTTAACTGACACCCGGTGACAACAGTCGCGCCGGCCTAAGGACAGACTTGGCTCCGCCCACCCAAGTGAAATAGAGAGACAGAACGACTGACAAAGCACCAACCACAGGTAGCTGGCAGGCGGGCAGGCGAATCTGCAGGCACTCCATCCCCCTTGCTGTACCACCATCGTCCAATTGTTTCCTTTCCCGGGGAGAAGTGACCCGACATTGGCAGAGCTCCCAAGTCCTAAGTTACAGCGGCGCTTCTATAGTAATTCACACTATATAATTTTTGTACAGATTTTACAAACTATTACTAGGAAACTAGTTGCCAAGATAATGTTTGTTAAAACTAAAAATAAATTAAAGCAAATTTCAAAACACGTTACTGTGGAATGTGTGAAACTAATTAATGTTAAATTTTAACNACTAAAAATAAATTAAAGCAAATTTCAAAACACGTTACTGTGGAATGTGTGAAACTAATTAATGTTAAATTTTAACAAGCAAGTACTGTAGACTTCGTAATTGTAATAAACATGTAAGCACATAAAATATTTTTGCTGTTTCATAAAACAATAGCTTGCAAAGATACAGTAACATATTTTACTTGTAGTGTTACACGAAAATGTTAGCAAACAGGTTTCTTTTGTTTGCGAAACGCATAGAAGTTGGTGTTCATGGTGCAGAGGAAGTGACAGTACCGAGAGAGACGCCCGACAACAGCAGGGCCCCCCCACGCACGCCTCGTTGTCAGTGGGCGATATCGTTTGTTGACTTTGCTGCACGTCGGTGTCGCTGTCCACTTTCTCCGTGTCCCACGCAATTATTACCGGATGATACCAGCGCCGGTCGTGTCCCCGACAGAACGTCGACGGCACCCCCAAGCGCGGCAAAGGTAGACCCGTGCGCATCGGCGAGGGTGGATTCGCCCGCCACCTAGAGGCAGGTTTGTGTGGCACACAGAATCGATCGTCGTGCCACTAAGGGCAAAACCAGCCGGCATTTATAATGCAGTATCACCTCTACTGGTACCAAGTGTTTTTCTTTGGGGGCCACGGTGGCTGAGCGGTTAGACTGCTTGCCTCCCACCAGGGCGAACCGGGTTCAATACCCGGCCATTCGGTTCACTCCGTAGGATTTTCACAAGTAGGAATCGTGCCGGACGATGCCGCTGGTCGGCGGGTTTTATCGGGGATCTCCCGTTTGTTTGCCCCACCCTTTCATTCCGGCGCTGCTCCATACTCACCTCACTTCATTCTCATCGGCTCTCAAGACCTCACTGTTAAGAGCCGCCGAAATCTCTTCACTCACTCATTATAGTAGATTAGTTGCAAACCCAAACCAAAAAATGTACGAGTAGGAGATGTAGAATTTAACTAGGACGTTATTGCCTGCATTTAAATTAATGTTTTATGAGTTTTTTTAGTTATAAAATAATGAACACCAAAAATATGATATTAAGGAAAAACATTTCCTTTCCTGTTGCACTAAATGAACATGCATTAAATACCCAAATATTTAACGAAATTGAGAATTTTCGTTTCGTTACAACTGTGGGCAGCAAAATTTCTTACAAAAACGAAAATGAAAGTTGTTATTTTTTATTTTGTTTCGGTATACCGGATTTTCGCACAGCACTAGTTATCACATCACATCTTTAGTCGTTCGCATACAAAAATTGATTTTTTTTTTCCAAGCTGTCATTTGTTATAACTAGGGGCAATGATATTTCGCGAAAAGATTTCGAGACAAGATACAGTCCAAAACACTGTAGGGTCGTCCAGCTCCTTTGATTGGCTGAAAAATGTTCTGGTCCGTGTTAACCGTTTGCGCACGAATCACGAAGGTTCAGTGTCGGAGTTACTTAGTCCTGAGTGGCTTGGTCAAAGACGGACACGGCACCAGCAGCCAATGGACGTATAGCAACAGCTGATGTGTGTGTATAGTATTGGATTCTACTGTGTGCTCAGATTTTTACGCGAACAGTCACTGGCCCTAGTTATAACGTAATGAAGGCAGCGAAGCTGTAACAAAATTTGATAAAGTATGGGAAACAATTACCAGTGCTCTGTCGAATCAAACAATTCTGATAACTCCTCAGAAAAGGGAGGCATGGCGAGAAAACTGCTAAACCCGAGATGGAAAAGATACTTTAGTCCATTCACTGTTACTTCCACTTTTATGAACACCTGCTGAAGTTCTACTTCCAGAATATTCCTCCGTCTCATGGAAACAAAGCTTAAGTGAGTCTAGACAACGCACCGTATTCCTGCACAATCAGTGTAATAATATTTTGCGTAAGGACTATTTCTTACTAGGTATTACCAACACGCCTGTTTTCTCACTGGATTGATTAATAATAATTATAAATTAAACATTATTATTAATAGATAAAATGCAAGTAAAAGTCGATTTTAACCAAAAAAATAAGATACTTTTATATTAACATAATTCTAAAACGCTTGTGATATATTTAGAAAACAACCGAACCCTTCATACATGGGGTGATTTTTAAAATGTTATATTCAAGAAGTGTAAAGAAACCGTGAATGAACTATAGCCGCTGTCGTGGGGGGGGCGAATGTTTTCTGTACGGTCCGTAGCGGCGCCGAGGGTGCGCAAGTGAAAGGGAAGTGGCGGCGCGGGCNCCGATGCGGTGACCTTGCCGCCGCCCAGCAGTCGTTCACTTGCACAGGAGGGGCCGCGGTGGCTGGGCGGCTAGCTTGCTCGACCTCCCACCAAGACGAACCGGGTTCAATCACCAGCCGGGGTCACACCGGATTTTCGCAAGTGGGAATCATGCCGGACGATGCTGCTGGTTGTTCGGGTTTTCTCGGGGATCTCCCGTTTTCCCCACCCTTGCATTCCAGCGCTGCTCCACACTCACCTCATTTCGCCCTCATCGGCTCTCAACTCAACATACAAAGGAAGGGATTGGGAGGGGGGATGAAGGTGCCTCCCCCACAACCCATTATTCTTCCTGTCTCTCCCTCTCTCCCTAATAGTAGAACGACGGAATAATTAATAATACACAGGAGAAATAGTCACTTATCTCGTTCAGATCCAGTGTACAGAACTGTTTACGTTACGCACGTGTAGATGATTTTTTGTGTGTGCTGGACACTGCGAAGCTCAATGACCAATGGTCTTACATATGGGAAATGAGTCGCAAACCGTCTAACTGTTCCTGCTCATAATTGGTTCATATTACTGTAGCGGGACATATGAGTTTTGTGTCGACCTAGAGTACAGCACGCATCATAACATTTTTTTTGTTTGCAGCACCTGAAACCGTAAATTAAAGTGGGTCTGAAAGGTTAACCCGTTCAATCACTGTGTCCACTGACGTGGACATGTTGCGCGTGAAGGATGTTTATGGCGAGTGCTGTACGTAGCGAATAATCAGTACCCGATGCCTCGAGAGCCTTCCCGACTGGTAATCTGACTGGTGAACGTTACCACACCTCTAGTTTATGAATGGCTGATGGTAACTTCTTTGAAAACGCAGCGCGTTGTTTACTGGCTGAAAAAAGTACAGCAAACACCAAAACATTGCACATCAAAATACGACACCATTGCAACACTCCGGTTCACAAAACAATGCGTGGCTGAACGGGTTAATTTTACACACGGCGGAAGAATACCAAACCGAGTTGAGTTGAGAGATTTGGGCGGCTCTTAACTCCTTAACATACACATTCATTTTCCGTTCCAGGTGTTGCAAAAGGGAAGATTTATGGTATGACTAGTATTCACGAGTTCCTTGTAATAACATACACCTGGGACGCTATTAAAAAGAGTCTCTATTGGTCAATGGCAGCAGCAACCAATAACAGCATTCCGGCGTGCTAGCAGCAGCCAGTAGAAACAACCAACTAAAAGACGCCTGTCTGTATTGGCCCTAGCTNAACAGCATTCCGGCGTGCTAGCAGCAGCCAGTAGAAACAACCAACTAAAAGACGCCTGTCTGTATTGGCCCTAGCATCTAACACTGTACAGAACTAATCACGATTTAACCTATTTTTCAACATGCCGTACGTGAACGAGTATTCTCGGGATAATACGTTAAGGGGTTAAGAACGAGGTCTTGAGAGCCGATGANCAACATGCCGTACGTGAACGAGTATTCTCGGGATAATACGTTAAGGGGTTAAGAACGAGGTCTTGAGAGCCGATGAGGGTGAAATGATCTGAGAACGGAGCAACGTCGGAATGCAAGGGCGGGAGAAATGGGAGATCCCCGAGAAAACCCGCCAAACAACGGCGGCATCGTGCGGCACGATTCCCACTTGCGAAAATCCGGGGAGTGACCCGGCCGGGGAATTGAACCCGTTTCGTCTCGGTGGGAGGCGGTCGCTCTAACCGCTCAGCCACCGCGGCCCCAACACAAAAAATGAGAAGGAAAGCAGATCGTCGGCACGGCTTTCAAAAGTGCTCAATTAACCGCGGGCACGGTCTATGCCGCACTTTCCATTCCCGACTACACTGCAGTACATGCAGGGCAGGGCCACCCCTGGCACGTCTGATAAGGGAGGGGCCACTGCTGCAGGGGGAGGCGGCTATCTCGTGACATGACCTTGAATATTCAGCCCCCCCACTTACGCACGCCAGCGTTATCGCGCGCACGTGGCTGGCTGCGCGCGTGCGTGCGTGCTCGGCGCCACGCAACAGCCCCCGCCGCTCGCGTGTGCGGGAGAATAAAAAAACAAAAGCTTGTCGACTAGAGGGGAGGGGAAGGGTGAAAGAGTCGCGNGCCGCTCGCGTGTGCGGGAGAATAAAAAAACAAAAGCTTGTCGACTAGAGGGGAGGGGAAGGGTGAAAGAGTCGCAGACCCAAAATAGCCCCTGAAACTTCAATGTCACACGCGGAGCAGGGTAATTACACCACGNAATGTCACACGCGGAGCAGGGTAATTACACCACGAACACGATAAGCCAGTACCCGTAACGCAGGCAGGGTAAATATCCCTGGCTACAATGTGTCCGAACCCTATACAGTTCTGTTATTTTATTCAAACTATTACTGACCCATCCACTGGCACGTCGTCTTTTAAAACGAACGCTGACATTCTGTTGAGTGCACGTAAACTCGCGTCTCTGCCCCAAAAAAAAAAAATATAACATGTCATTTCTTGTTTAGCTTGTTAAGAATAATGCGTGTGCTATATATAGACTAACCGATGCAAATTTTCTTGTTTTTAACGGACTTGCTATCCTTGCACAGCAACCCTATAAAAAATTGTTTAGAAAAAAATCTTTAACATAAAAAAGAGCAGCAGGTTTTTTTACCGCAAAGTTTTCTCCACTCTTATCTCTAAAACATGTCAATTAGAGTAGGCTGTCACAAACGTGTTTCCTCTTCAGCGTGCCTTTGTGATTATATATACGCCTACATTAGTATGTAAATTTACATCTATACATACATATATCACACATTTATACACACACGAAAATTACCAAATTCAGATCGTCAACAAATAAATTTACAAGCAAAAAATACACATGTACATATTCACTTAAAATAAATTACAACATTATTAGCTTCATTAGTTAAAAGTATCATATATAATCAATGCCTCGAAGAGCTATAAGTAGGGACAGTGATATTTCGCGAAAAGATTTCGAGACAAGATACACTACAAAACACTGTAGGGTCGTCCAGCTTCTTCGATTGGCTAAAAAAAATGTTCTGGTCCATGTTAACCGTTTGCGCACGAATCACGAAGGTTCGGTGTCGGAGTTACTTATTCCTGAGTGGCTTGGTTAAAGACGGACAACGCACCAGCAGCCAATGGAGGTACAACAACAGCTGAGGTGTGTATATAGTATTGAAGTCTACTGTGTGCTCCGATTTTTACGTGAAAAGTCACTGGCCCTAGCTATAAGCCTAAATGTGACACAAGTGTTCAACTTAACGTACCGTCATAAACTACGGTGAAATGTATCTGTGGCTTAGCAGTCATTTAACATCCTTTAAATAGGAGCATAATTCAATATATGTGCAATAACAATAGTCTAATTATAGTTTTTTAAGCAGACTACCTGAATACCTACAGGAATGTTATTTATTATTTATTTAATTATTAAGGCTTGACAAATGTGTTTTCAAGCGGATCACCAAGAATCACCACCTAGTGCGCCGCGAATACATATATTTTGTAACCTCCAACCCTCAAGAGGCCGCAGTGGTGTACTGGTTAGATTACTCGCCTCCCACCAAGGCGAACCGGGTTCGATTACCGGCGGGGTCACTCCCTGATGTTTGCATGTGGGAATCGCGCCGGACGATACCGTTGGTCGACGGGTTTTCTCGGGGAGCTCCCGTTTACCCCACCCTTTCATTCCGGCACTGCTCCATACTCGCCTCACTTGACCCTCATCGGCTCTCAAGACCTCGTTGTTAAGAGCCGCCCAAATCTCTCCACTCAATTCTCAAGAGGCCATTATTAAAAAGAACCCGAGTTTTTAAATGCCTCTTCTCATTACTATCTGGAGTTCCAATAGTCATACAAATGGACCCAAACAAGATATACGGAAATACGCTTTAAGATATTCGTGGGATTTATTATTCTGAACAAGAACACCAAAATTTTGTTAAAAATAATAAATTCTTAGTGTTGTCACTATGCAATGCCATTAAATTTCAAGTTTGATTTNGGGATTTATTATTCTGAACAAGAACACCAAAATTTTGTTAAAAATAATAAATTCTTAGTGTTGTCACTATGCAATGGCATTAAATTTCAAGTTTGATGATNATTTCTTGAGACCCAAGCAATGAATATTAGCTTGGGTGGTTAGTTTAGCATCATTTAAAATACGCAATAACATTATAATGCTTAACCTACAAACCAAGTTCAAAAAACTACGATCACAAATTACTGCTACGCAGTAATGTTTTACTGAGTAAAAAAAGGGCCGATAATACGAAAAATACCGTGGAACCTATTTAAGTGCGAGAATTCCCTCTCACGAAGTGTTTAAAGTGGCCTATCGATTTTGGAGTATATCTATTGATGAGTACAATATCCTTGGAGAATAGGACAAGGACAGAAGGACAGTTTTACCTGACTGAAAATCGCGACACAGAATAACATTAATAAATAAACAAAAAAAAAAGCCAAAACATGAGAAGGCGTTTGACTATAAAAGTGACTAGAAATGTGAGCAGCCAGATATAGAAAATTACAACTAATTTAATTATCACAGAAACATTTAGACAATTAGCTTGCCACAGCCGTCCGCCTATCAGCACCTGGTAACTTACTCGCCAAAGCCAATAGGGAACCGTTCGCAGCATGCAGTAGCCAATCAACCACAAAGCNCGTCCGCCTATCAGCACCTGGTAACTTACTCGCCAAAGCCAATAGGGAACCGTTCGCAGCATGCAGTAGCCAATGAACCACAAAGCCAGCGAGCAGCCAATCAGAGAATGGGTACCCTCACGTCAAAGGAACAGCAACGCCGGTTCGTCTCTGTGCACTTATCTACTCTGCCGTCATAGTGTAGTCATCTCATCGACAAAAGTGGATGGTTGTGAAAATATGAAAGGGTACGAGGGAAAGTTTTTACCATGGACGATGTTTTCTATTATTATTTACATGATGTGGCATGCTCTAACCTCCTGGTCGGCCCCCCCCCTTTTTTTTTCCTTCACCCCGTCCTTTATAATTAATTCCAGGAGTATTATAAGTTATTAAAACTATTATATAATAATTTAAATTTAAATATTTCTAATTAAATAATTTAATGAATTTTAAAATTATTATTCTATAATTTAAATTTTAAATATATTTCATCTTAAAAAGTGGTAATAATTTAATTAAACAATTTAAATTATGTTTTTTCTAACCTAGATAATTAATTTAAAATTGAATAGTATCTACCTAAATTTGGATACCTCATTGCCTAAATTTAAAAATTAAGTTTGAAAATCAAATTTTTAAAGCTTAAATTTAACAGTTATAGGATACCACCTGATGAATTCAAAAAACATAATTGTATAATACATTTAAATTTAAATATGGAATGGAAATGAATTATTTTAAATTATAGTAGAATTAAATAATTACATAACTTACCCAAAATATTTTAATTAAAATTGTTATCTTGTATATATTTAACAACTAAATTATTTAATATTGAATATTTGTATTTTAAATTATTAGATAATAATTTTAGTTATATGTAAAGTGGTCGCCACTATATTTTATAATATATTTGATAGTATATCCTGGAAGCTATATATATATATATATACACACACACACTCTCTGCTTACACGATTAGTCAGTGACGCCACCTTTCCTTGTGCGGCAGTAAAGGAATAATTCCACAGTACTATTTCCCGGTATGTCTCCCTGAGACCCGCTTCTGACTCCTCGCAGGGATTTTGTTAGCTAAGTTTACTGACATGTGAAAAATAAATGTCTGAGTTAAATTTGACGTTAAATGTGATTGAAGAATGCTTATCATTCTTAGTTTATGGCATATTCGTACACAGTAAGTCATTGAAATAAAATTACAATTTTGCCATTTTGCGTATTACAAAGCACTTCTGTATGATGTTTAATTTGAAGTAGTGCAACCCGTGGGTGGATTAATTCGCCCCCGCGTATAAATAGGGGCCGCGGTATTGTAGTGTTCCGATTACTCGCCCTTCACCAAGGCGAACCCGATTCGATTACTGGCATATATGGGAATCGTGGCAGGCGATGCCGTTGTTCGGCGGGTTTTCTCNCCAGCGAGCAGCCAATCAGAGAATGGGTACCCTCACGTCAAAGGAACAGCAACGCCGGTTCGTCTCTGTGCACTTTTCTACTCTGCCATAGTGTAGTCATCTCATCGACAAAAGTGGATGGTTGTGAAAATATGAAAGGGTATGAGGGAAAGTTTTTACCAAGGACGATGTTTTCTATTATTATTTACATGATGTGGCATGCTCTAACCTCCTGGTCGCCCCCCCTTTTTTTACTTCACCCCGTCCTGTATAATTAATTCCACGAGTATTATAAGTTATTAAAATTATTATATAATAATTTAAATTTAAATATTTATAATTAAATAATTAAATACATTAGTAAACTAATTATTCTATGGATTAAATTTTAAATATATTTTAAATTAAAAAGTTGTAATAATTTAATTTAACAATTAAAATTATGTTTTTTCTAACATAAAAATTATATTTAGATAATTAATTTAAAATTAAATATTAACTACCTAAATTTGGAAACCTCATTGCCTAAATTAAAAAATTAAGTTTAAAAATTAAATTTTGGCAGCGTAAATTTAACAGTTATAGGATACCCGCTGATGAATTAAAAAAACATAATTGTGTTATACATTTAAATTTAAATATAGAATAAAAGTGAATTATTTTAAATTATAGTATTATTAAATAATTACATTACTTACCTAAAATATTTTAATTAAAATTATTATCTCATATATATTTAACAATTAAATTATTTATTCTTAAATATTTGTATTTTAAGTTATTAGAAAACAATTTTAGTTACATGTAAAGTGGTCGTCACTACCTTTTATAGTATATCCTGGAAGTAGTATATATATAATATAAACTACCTACAGGATTAGTCAGTGACGCCACCTTACCTTGTGCGGCAGTAAAGGAATAATTCCACAGTATTACTTCCCGGTATGTCTCCCAGAGACACCTACTGACCCCTCGCAGGGATTTTATTAGTTAAGTTTACTGACATGTGAAAAATAAACCTCTGAGTTAAATTTGACGTTTAATGTGATTGAAGAATGCTTGTCATTCTTAGTTTATGGCATATTAGTACACAGTAAGTCATTGAAATAAAATGACAATTTTGCCATTTTGCGTATTACAAAGAACTGCTGCGTGAGGTTTAATTAGAAGTAGTGCAACCCGTGGGTAGAATAATTCGCCCCCGCGTATAAATAGCGGCCGCGGTAGTGAAGTGTTCAAATTACTCGTCCTTCACCAAGGCGAACCGGATTCGATTCCCGGCGGGGTCGCTTCCGGATTTTCACACGCGGGAATCGTGGCAGACGATGCCGTTGTTCGGCGGGTTTTCTCGGGGATCTGCCGTTTCCCCCCGCCGTTGCATTCCAGCGCTGCTCTTACCCCGCTTCACCCCTCCAACGGCTCTCAGCTACTGTGCGAGAACGGGGTGTGGACGAGCGCGAGTGTCATGTGACGCAGGGCGGGAGGAGTGGGGATGTGGGTGGTGCTGGAGGGGTTGGAGGGGAGGTGGCGGCGGCGGAGTTGGGTAACGAACCTGGCGAAGGACAGAGCTGCGGTGAAGGTCGCAGTGGTGTGTGCCGCAAGGCCAGCGGGTCCTTGTTGCCTGCCTGCTCTAGACCTTGCCTGGCTGATCTCACTCTCCTCTCCCCCCTTACACACCTAGGCAACGCAACCCGGTACATACACGTACCTTCCTCGCCAGGACCCTGGTCCGCTTGCCGCTCGCGTCTGACGTCACGCCTCGCCTCGCTTTGCCACCAGTCTCTCCGCAGTATCTTCACACTTTGCGAATCAAACCTTTGAAAAAAAAAAACAACCCCATGTACGACGTGTTTGGTTGTTTCCTAACAAGCGTTTTATACTGGCGCTATATTCTCTACCATGTAAGAAGGCCACTCAGAATAGCCAACGTAATTTCAACCTTTTGTTCGTTCGCGCATCAGCTGATACAGGATTTTGTAAATGGCGCTTTGTTTGTTTCGTATACATCAAGTTGCCACTCACTGACTGTCAGAAAGTGGCCTCCTTATACCGTACGGACCATAACATAAAAGTATCTCAGATTCAGTTAAATTGAACTTCTGCTTATGATTTAACTATGAATTATAATACTTCGTTTATAATTAATATGAATAAAAACAGAGAGGAAATAGGTGGTCTAACCACTACACCACCGCGCCCTAACCTGTAAGCTGTCTGATTTGTTGAAGTCTCTGCGCCTTTTATTTGTTAATGGTCGCGAGAAACACGCTTGTCGATAGTGCATCGCACGTCACAATATCGAACGGTTGTAACACTTGAGCTAATTGATTCGGGACTAAATGGTTTTAATTATTATTGAATTCTCGCTGTCTCACTATTACCGGAACAAGCCAGTAAAACTTGGCGGCTACTTTTGAAGACATTTTTAAAATTTAGCGTAAACGCGCTATAATAAGATTTTCATTGAAAAGAATGTTATAACTAGGGGCAGTGATATTTCGCGAAAATATTTCGAGACAAGATACAGTACAAAACACTGTAGTGTCGTCCAGCTTCTTTGATTGGCTAAAAAATATTCAGGCCCGNTTTCGAGACAAGATACAGTACAAAACACTGTAGTGTCGTCCAGCTTCTTTGATTGGCTAAAAAATATTCAGGCCCATGTTAACCGTTTGCGCACGAATCACGAAGGTTCAGTGTCGGAGTTACTTTGTCCTGAGTGGCTAGGCCAAAGACGGAGTGCCGTGGTCGTCGGTTACCTCCATATTGTTGTCGACTCCACACATAATAGTATTGAATTCTACTGTGTGCTCAAATTTTTACGCGAAAAGTCACTGGCCCTAGTTATAACACACAAATGTGAAATTCAACTTGGCGTATTAGACTGAGCATTAATTAAAACCACACAGTCCCAGAAGTGGATCTAATGGTAGATTCACGTTAGCATCTAGCAATTGCACAACTAACCTTGCAACTTACAATGACGCGTGGGTAGATGTTTATACACACACGGGGCTTTAACAATCACGGGTATTCATTGCACGTATTTTCTTATAAACGTGACANGGGTAGATGTTTATACACACACGGGGCTTTAACAATCACGGGTATTCATTGCACGTATTTTCTTATAAACGTGACAATGTGCAGCGACCACGGACAACTGATCGAACTTGCACAATGAGGTTTCAGTGTAAGTTTCAACCAGCGAACTGGGGTTTACACGTGCGACTGCAAGTCAAGCTGTCGCGAAACTTACACCGGCGCCGCTAGAATCAAAACATGCGTTTTGCCGTACAAATTGTGTTCAGGTGCTGGATGCTAATTGTAAACCCAGCTCAAGCTGAAACGCCTCGAAATACAAATACACACGAAGTACTCTTCTCGGGAAAATCTGCGTTCCTGGATACTGTCAGATCGGCGGCTGATTGCGAACCAAATAAGGAACATGTGCGGTGAGCTGTAGATCTGACTAATAAGCCGTTGGTAATTGGATACTCGGCTATCAACACAACTAAATATGTAAGAAACTAAAGCGCAAAGTGTACTTCTCAGTGAACTGCGATCTACAAAATTGCAGAACTCGTGCCAACGTGAGTTAAGAGTCTTGCCAGCCAGAGTAAACTAGAAGTTATAATGTATGCCATGTTGCTCTCTCTCTCTCTATCTCTTTTTATATATATATATATATATATATACAACAGCAAATATAAGCTACGCAAAGAAATAAAATTAATCAAAGTGCAACGAGTTTACTGCATTAATATGGAATTTTCGGAAGGGAAAAAAAGCATAGAAAAGTGCGGGTTCCAATAAAAACAAGTTTCATGTTTAGGGGCCTCGTTTTGGTTTCAATCGCTGGGAACGATGATGAAATTTTTGGGGAATAGCGACGGGAGGCTAGTAAGAAGTCATTTGTGATGGCAATCGAACGAGTTCGGCATCCGTATTAATGAGGCCAAAAGAGAGAAAGATAGAGAGAGGGAGAGAGAGAGAAAATGAGAATGTGTATATGTGTGCATGTGCGCGAAACCCATCCCCTTCCGGGGTTGGAGATGGGGGAGGTGGGGGAGGTGGGGGAGGCAAACAATGGAATTTATCCATATCGCGACGCTGGCTGTAGAGGATGTTAAATTACTCTCTCTCCTCTCCTTCGCGATGAAGTTCTCCAATCTGCTATCGACAGCAGTGAATTAAGAGGACGTCACGAACAGCAGCAGTCTTAGGCACCTCGAGGCCACAGAATATCTCCGGATACAGATGCGGAACAATCGCCGCGCGTCTCGCAAACTCTAGACGCACGCGCTAGAAAAGCATCCCTCGGCTGTCGGCAGTCATCAGTACGGTGGGGAAGTCGTTCGCCAATCAGCGTCTGGACAGTGACTTGCCCATTAACTGTGATTGGATGTTGGCAAGGGGGGGGGGGCACCTACTGGCTTTTCTACTGTGAGCATGACACTAACACTGGCCCACGATTGACCAACAATTGCCCGTGGTCCTGTAACGAGCTCAAACAGCATCTTTGCTTAAATTTCGCAACACATCTGTGTATTGTGCAGAACGTGATTCTCCAACTCAATCTTATCCTGGCCAGTGACGTCATTTTACAGGCGTGTGCAGGTGTAGTTCGCGGTACACATAAATACAAGTCTAATGCTGTTGCAACAACAAAATCACTACTGTGGCATGTATTTAAACGTTTACGAAGAATTAAAATTTTTATAGGAACACCCGAATTTCGCGAAAAGTTTTCACAACCAGTTGTTTTTTCACACCACTTCAGCTTAGATCCGCTTTCGTGATTGGATGGATGGTTTCCCGTGCTACGCGTCTTAGGTACCTGCGCGCGAATCACAGACGTGCAGTATTGTAGTTACCTAATTCTGATTGGCTAGTCGAGTAGGAAAATGTCTTCTCTGAAAGACACGCCGCCCAATAAGGAAAATAAAACTGCTGGCACGGCCGTTGGGTATTGAAGTATATCGTGCCCGGAAATGTTTTTGCGATATTTGGGTGTACCTGGCTATGTATGCATCTTGTGTATTATTCCGCCACATGCAAAATTAACATTGCCGTGGGCCTGATTACTATCAATTGGTCAGTCAAGTTAAAATTGTGATACTATTATAAAAGCAAATATTTTGCAAATTTGCTACAGTATTTCACACTCCTATACGCAGTTATAAAACAGAAAAAAAAGAAATAATTTAATTATTTACAAATGTTTTGTAACACTTTTAATTCGACGTTAAGACGTGGAACTACTTTCCCTCTGTCGTTACCAACTTAACCGGGCGCTTGCCTGCCAGTGTGCCGGTTGAAATATTCGCAGGTAGGGGCAGTGCTATTTTTCAAAGGTTGATTTCAAGAGTTTTCACTTTATCGTGAACAGCCTTTAAGAACTGAGCTGTTGAAAACTGCTCGGTTTTACAAAATATCGTGCAGTCTCGCATAAGAAGGGTAGATGAGTTGGCAAAATATTAGTTTAAAGGGCTGCGATCCTATAACTTCCCCTCATCACACTAAAGGGATAGAACTGTCAGTCGTCTACGTACTTGATAACTCGTGTTTTCTTTCGAATCTGCCTCGAGGAATTCAGCATACCATGTCGGTTTAGAACATTAGAAGAATTGCTGATGAGTAGGGGCAGTGATATTTTGCGAAAAGATTTCGAGGCAAGATACAGTCCAAAACACTGTAGGATCGTCCAGCTCCTTTGATTGGCTAAAAAATGTTCTGGCCCGTGTTAACCGTTTGCGCACGAATCACGAAGGTTCAGTGTCGGAGTTATTTAGTCCTGAGTGGCTAGGCCAAAGACGGACACGGCACCAGCAGCCAATGGAGGTATAACAACAGCTGAGGTGTGTATATAGTATTGAATTCTACTGTGTGCTCAGATTTTTACGCGAAAAGTCACTGGCCCTACTGATGAGTAGAGCCCTGAAAAATTCGCGGATTCATTTCGGGACAAGCTAGGATGCAAGACACGTGCGTTTATATAATTTCAACCATTGGTCCACACGGTGTTTGACGCCTCCTGGAGAACGCTGGCCCAATCGTTGCCTTCCACTGTCACAGCAGACAACCAATGTGCAGGTGATATCTGCGTATTTGTCCATACGACTGTGCCGTCTAGCCTATAGGTCATTGAACTCGCCAATTTTTCAGGTCTCTAGTTATGAGTACGAGAGCCGGGAATTAAGCGAGTTAAAACGATTCCACGCTAGATTAAAAAAAACACATGTACTGTACTTTCTTGTTACTTTACAATTGGATGAATCGTTCCCTGGGGCGATTTGCAAGACTGCTAGCTAGTGATGTGCATGTGTAGAGATACCGAGCAAATCACTTACGGCCTAATGCACAGGACGAAGTGATTGCCACGAAGACACCAGTCAATGAACAAATGACTAGCGCCTGGGGTGTACATAGTCCATTCACGGTTGCTTCCAACTTTTCTGAAGCACTGCTAAAGTTCTACTTCCGGACTATTCTTCCTTCTCAAACAAACAAAGCTTTACTGAGTATAGAAAATTACACCACAGGGAAATGCACCTCATTCGTGCGCACTCACTTAGATAATATTCTGCATAAGAACTATTTCTCAATATGCATTACCAACAGATCTATTTTTTCTTTGTTTTATTCGTAGTAATTACACTGAAGAGCCAACAAAACTGGCACACCTGCCTAATATCGTGTAGGGCCCCCGCGAGGACGTAGAAGTGCCACAAGACGACGTGGCATCGACTCGACTAATGTCTCAAGGTATGCAGGAGGCATTGAAATCTGCGCCAATTTGAGAAAGGATTGCACGTCTGTCATGTTTAATGATTCTCGTCAGTTATCGTTTGTCCCGTTTGTTCACGATCTTTTTCCGGCCGCAGCGATGTCAAATATTTGATATTTTACCGGATTCCTGATATTCACGGTACACTTGGGAAATGGCCGTACGCGAAAATCTACATTTTATCGCTACTTCGGAGATGCTATGTCCCATCTCTCGTGCGCCGACTATAACACCACGTTAAAACTCACTTAAATCTTGATAGCCTGCCATTGTAGCAGCAGTAACCTATCTAGCAACTTTGCCAGACGCTTGTTGTCTTATATAGGCGCTGCCGACTGCATCGCGTTACTCTGATTGGTTCCATACCTCTGTTATTTGCATACGCACGCCTATACCAGTTTTTTGGCTCTCCAGTGTATAAATGAAATGTTATTTACAGATAAAACATAAGTTAAGGTTAGAGTTAATTATAAATAAGGCATACTTTAATGTTAACACAAGTATAAAACGCTTGTAATACCGGACATATTTAGTAAACGAACAAACGCGTCATACAAGAGGGAAATTTTCAAATGTTTGATTAAAAGATAGCGTGAATAAATTTCAATATAGAAGTGTCGAGTTTGGCACAGCCGTCAAATAAAAGTCGCCAAATTACCGGGTCTCAATCGACGAGATAAGGTTCAATGACACACGCATCTAACAAATACTCTACAACGGCTACCTTGTTATCGAATTTTGTAGTTCGAAACGGTGTGTTCTGAGTCAATCGGTAAATCGATACATCGGTGGCTGTATCGACGAGTTTCCAAATACGCAGCAGGTGAGGGCATTCCAAATAACTCTAGGTTCGTGCATGGATGTAGAGTCACGACCAAATTCATAACGCTCTGCACGTCCATGTGAAGTACGTTAACTGCCGCCACTTGCACGATTCGCCTCTCAGCAAGTAAAACCCCGAAGCTGTATTTTTCTGCGTCTTCATTCCGCTTAATTTACAGTTCAAAAGGCAAATTACGAGCACGCACGCTGGCCATTGCGATCACGAAAACGGGTTACTAGCGTTTCGTGGACGAACGCATTGGCTCTGAAATGTAGGAGCGTTTTTTTAAAATATATTCATGAGTCACGATATATCGATAAGTGGCTATTTCGATTCGTGGCGGGAAACTAGGTTTCAGATTACTGAAGCAGATATCTATCTCTCCAATCTGTAGCATCGAGCGATCGGATAACTCTGTTACATCGCCCAGTTCTACCAGAGCATAATTTAAGAATACACACGCAAATAACACGAACGCCAGCCTCTTTCTGCGACTGCTACGAATGGCCAATGGATAGGGACCTGCGAAATTCGCATTTTGTTGCCACAGACTAAACTCCAGGACCTTGTATGCTCGTTCGACTTCTTCTATTGGCCGACAACTTATGTGGCGCTTCGCCAGGCCGTTTTTAGCCAACAGTTAAGTCTCTAAGGTCGAACAACCAATCCCCAGCAAAGAGGTCACACAGGTACACAGCGCCTTATAGACACCAGTAGCCAATGAAATCACGAATCACGCTCATATAAGTACAGAGTAGTGAGATCTGGCATGTCAACAAATAATAACGCGAATTTTGCACGTCTCCACCAATGAATTTTTCTGCACAACTATTATTACGAGCTGTAGTTACGCATTAGGTTAAAAGTCAACAGCCAGATGGAGCAAAATAGTGTATTACGACCTATAGTTACGGCCAGTGACTTTTCGCGTAAATCGGAGCACACAGTAGACTTCAATACTATATACGCACCTCAGCTGTTGTTACACCTCCAATGGCTGCTGGCGCCGTGTCCGTTTTTGACCAAGCTACTCAGGACTAAGTAACTCCGACACTGAACCTTCGTGATACGTGAGCAAACGGTTAACAAGGGCCAGAACATTATTTGGCCAATCAAAGAAGCTGGACGACCCTACAGTGCTTTGGACTGTATCTTGTCTCGAAATCTTTTCGCGAAATATCAATGCCCCTAATTATAGTTATTGCTAACTGGAACTGTTATCAGGGGGTTAAACTATCTACCACTTCAAATTGGTAGAGAAGCATTTGTACCTTTAGATAAGCTTCAAAATGGCGTCTCAAACATCAGATGGTGGCGATTTCTAGACGTTTTGAGCAAAATTCCATTTGTTGTCGGTGCAGGGACATAACATCCGCCTAGTGTTTTACGGAGTAGGTACAGGTTTTGCATATTTCGGGCACACAATTAATTTATTGAAGTAAGAGATCCTGAAACAGCTTAGTTTTGTCTATTTGTGTCGCATTTATAGAAATTTATCCAGGCACAAAATCCGAGTATAATTAACTTGCTTTTATATCAAAAGCATTGTGCGATAGTTGGATAAATATGCTAATTAAAACACCTATACCCAAAATATTTAATTCCTGTTACGAATTCAGAAATACGTCAGTTAAAATTAAGACAGGCCCAATAGTGTTCTCATACAAATAAATTTTCATAGTTTTTAAAAATAATTTTACTAGATAAGCATTAACATACATATTCTATTAAAAACACATCTCGCTCTCATTACTGAAAAACTTAACATAAGTCATAACAACAAAAAAATAGTGACTTATTGCCAACTTACACAGTAACTTTCTGCAGGCGAATCTTTGGAGTTCATTGTAGGAATGACAGATTTCTCAAGTGGGTAAATAGCTTTACATACTGAAGACAACCAAAAATGGCAATAAACCTGCATAATTGAACGTACAATGTTGAAACCTAACAACCACTCCGGTATTTTCACAATAAAAAAATAGTTTCTTAAAAAGGAATGAGGCTCGTTTCCAAAATTTCACGCAAGCAATAACTATCTAAGTAGGTTAGTCAGATAAAATACGAAATCACTACGCTACTGCGAAGAGCAGCGCGAATCAGGAATACAATTGACAGATATAACAGTACTCAAATTACGTGCTCGTAGTGCACTTATGGTCTTCTTGGATCACGGAGGCGCATTTATAACCGGTAGGTAATATACTTATCATTTATAACCGGGAAGGTAATGTACCTGTCATTTATAACCGGGTAGGTAATGTACCTGTCATTTATAACCGGGCAGGTAATGTATCTGTCGTCCGAATGAATAAGTCGATGGTTTTTGTGTCTGCGAAGTCAACTAGCTGTCCTCCCTGGGTTTTGTGAACAAGCAACGATTAAAAATAAGTAAGTGACTAGAAAGAAAATATGTCTCTAAAGTACTGTTATTTATAACATTAGAGAATCTGTAAGGTTTAATTAATTTTCACACTATCAATTACTAACATAGTCTACTCGTCACAGGAATATACGTTTAGCAACTTTCCTTTGGAAAGAAAAAACTTTTTACGATTGAAGGGAAAGTATATTCCTCGGAAGAAAATGTAGCGACAGTAAGTTCACCAAGCTATTGCCAGGCTCGTTACGTTACACATGCAAACACACATAGCTGTAATTATGTGTAAATGTTTCTGAAAACTCGATCCTCGCCTTCGGCTTCTCGGTTTGGTTAAACCTCTATATGTTCAAAAAATAATTTACTAGAAAAATATTTTTCTGAAAACGATAAAAAAAAAAAAAGGTTACGGAAATTCTCTTAGGCTATAAATGAAATGTGTCGCATTAAGTTCAAAAATATCGTTTAAATAATTACGCCACAAGAAAGTTCGAATTTTTATTCACAAGAAGAATTACCCAAATCTCGTCCCTGTTACTGTTAGCTGATTAAGACACGCAGCAAATACATATTTCCTGCATGTGGTTCATTCCCATTCAGCGGTAACTGATCTCATCAGAATCGTTTACAAAAAACCGAGCCCCCTAATCAACAAACGACCGTTGCGTGTGGGAATTCCGCTGCATTTTCATTCAGATACTAATGAACACCAGTTCATGCCAAAATTAAGTGTCTCACTGACGTGAACACGCAAAGAAAATGACAGCAGATTAGCCGAGCTGAAATGTGGCGCGCTTTTGTTGATGTTATTACTAACACCTACTTCCGGTATAACGTATCGCGAACAATGCGTTTCTGAACGCCCTACGAGCAATCACGACGTCGTTTTTCCATTTTTCGTTAAGCTGCAGAAACTTCTAAGTCGCTTTGTGTAACGGCTGTACTATGCAACTCTAACCCGTGACACGCGAATCGTAGTTATTTTATTTCAGGTATCGTGCTAAGACTCCACGTCACCGCCAAGGTCGCCGAAATACGATACGTCCTTGCAAGTTTCTTGCCTCGAAAACGCACGTGACAAATGTTTTTTCTTTGTACCAGCTCACGACTGATTGGGTAGGGACACGCGATTTTCGCGGGGCAAAAAAGGATTCTCGTTGGGTTGTATTTTTAAGCTCAGATCCGCTTCTGGAATTAGGTGGTTTTAATTGCCACGTGTCTTATATGCCCGGAACAACAGACTTTCACAACCGGAGTAACGTAATTCTTGATTGGTCCAAGCAAGCGCCAAAATGTTGTCTCACGAAGCGACCCCGACCAATAAGCAAAGGGAAAACGCAAGTGGGCTAACGTAAGTTATTGAAGTCTGCACTGCATGAAACGCTTTTCGCAACAAAAAAAAAAGTACCTATTAATCCGTTCATCCACCATGTCCTCAATTGTGGACATGTTGCACATGAAGACTATTAATGGCCATTTCTGTACACAGCAAGGAATCAGTACCCAAAGCCTTGGGAGACTTCCAACGTCTTTGAGAACGCAGTGCGTTGTTCACTGGTTGCAAAAAAAATGCACGAGACACAAGTACAGTGCACATCAAAATTTTACACATTTGCAAGATTTCAGCTTGTAAATGAATGCGTGACCGAACGAATTTAACTAGAAATTTTTGAAATCATCATTAAAAAAAAAATTCCCTGTCCGGTCACGGATGATATCCCAACGTCGCTTATTGAGCGAGACGGTGCAATTGTAACAGAATGGACTCGTGTACAGAGGACCAGTCCTTCGATCCCCGGTCCGGCCATAGTGATATATCGGTCGCTCTCCGCAATCACCCCACGTGAATTCCGAGGTGGTTCCTTAACACACAGAACATGGCCGCTTCCTTCCCCGTTCCTCACTGCCCCGAGCAACTATTCTCGTCTCTAATTACCCAGGTGTCGACGATGCATGCTCATATACACACATAAATAACATACACACTTAATTACGTACGTAAGTACGCGTGCACTTCAAGGAAGTTGATCTCTTATGCCGTTGATTATTTCTTACAAGCCTCGCCATCTCCCACCCACCATTAATGCACGAGATAATGATATAATTCTCGAATTTGATGTAGAACATTGTGGTTTGAAATGAACGTTTAACTCCAACACAGTGAATATTCGTTTCGTAATTCTGCGAGGGGTTATACGACACAATTTGGTGGAAAAGGATTTTTAAAAAAAATTTTGCTGAACTTCATATTAAAAAGAAATTAACGACAACAGTTAAACACCACGGCTAACCGTACTTTCAAAAACGCCAGTAGCTAGCTGGGAAAATATTTTTGTCTTGGCGTCTTATAAAAGACGAAATCTTTAACCACGGCGTACTTGGGAACACAAAGGTGAAACTCCACGTGCACGCGGCAGTAAAATGGAGTCAGTGGGCAGCAACACGTTGGCACGCCCGCCGTTCGCCAATCAGCAGGGGAAGCGGTGGTGTAGTGGTCAGACTACTCGCCTCCCAAGAAAGGCGAACCGGGTTGGACTCCTGATGGGGTCGCTCCCGGATTTTCGTATTCGGGAATCGTGCCTGACAATGTCGCTGGTCGGCGGGTTTTCTCGGCGATCTCCCGTTTTCCCCGAACTTGCATTCCGGCGCTGCTCCATGCTCACCTCGCTTCACCCTCATCGGCTCTCAAGAAATGTATGTTAAGTACCGCCAAAATCTCTCCACTCCATTAAAGGAAGCGGCTCGTCAGTTTGTCTGTGTGTAGTTATCTACTCTGCGTCGTATACGCTATTAACGGAAAAGCGAGCACTTTTTGAGGCAGTCTCATCATATATAATTAAGGCCAGTGACTTTTCGCGTAAAAATCTGAGCACACAGTAGACTTCAATACTATGTACACACCTCAGCTGTTGTTACACCTCCATTGGCTGCTGGTGCCGTGTCCGTCTTTGGCCTAGCCACTCAGGACTAAGTAACTCCGACACTGGCCTTCGTGATTCGTGTGCAAACAGTTGACACGGGCCAGAACATTTTTTAGCAAATCAAAGGAGCTGGACGACCCTATAGTGTTTTGGACTGTATCATGTCTCGAAATCTTTTCGCGAAATATCACTGCCCCTTTATATAATAATAACCAATAAATCTATTTTATTGTGGCCTCGGACTTCTGGTTAGAAGTACGGCGGAATGCAATACATTTTGTTTAGTACTCGCACGGCAGTGTTTGCATTAACGAATGGGGGAAGCATATGAATTAGTTGTAAGTAAAAACGCGACGAGGGCTTCAGAAGTTCTTACTTTACCGTGAACAGTCTGTAATTGTGTGAACCGAAGGTGTGGCCGTAGTGTGCGTGAGTTCCGTCGAAGTTTACATCGAGGAACGCCCCTGCATCCCTTCAGACCAACACCGACCACGGGTTAACCCTGTGAGGACGGCACAGATGCACAGCCACTGAATACAAGGTTGAAGTGAGTTGCCTGTCTTCTCCACTGCAGCAGTGGTAGTTGTGCTGGTTTCTGCATTTCCTCTTACCATCGTCCTGCTAGTCCCGCCTACACCGAACACGCTTATTGCTTACTGCACTCAGCAACTTATATTATTGGCTGTTCGTAGGCCAATGAAGACGCGCGTTGGCTGTGTACCAGCCAGGGTGTCGCGACAGGTGTAACCGGTTTTACAATCCATCTTGTTCATTCGAGAAATTATAAAAAAATAACAGTTTATTATTACGAACTGAAACGTTGAATAGTTGAAATTTTTCACTTGGATTCCGATAAAGATTCAGCGAAGCGGCGGAACTATAAAAGTGTGTACCGTCTTCAAGAGCATAGAGAGTTCCACATAAACACAACCCCCGAGTAAACAACGTGCATACCGCTCCACAGGGGTTACGGACGGGGCCATCCCCTGGTGAGTGAGCGAAGATTTGGGCGGCTCCTAACATCGAGGTCTTGAGAGCCGATGAGAGGCGACGAGGTTAAGTATGGGGCATCGCCGGAATGTAGAGGCAGGTGGGAACGGTAGATCACCGAGAAAACCCGCTGACCAGTGGCATCGTCCGGCACAACTCCCACTTGCGGAGTGACCCAGCCGGGGATTGAACCCGGTTCCCCTCTCGGCGGGAGGCGAGCAGGCTAACCTCCCCGGCCAACGCGGCCTCTGAGTGAGTTCCGTCAAAGCTCGCCTCGATGCACCCCTTCAGGACAAGAGCCCCCGGTGATGGACGGGACCACCCTCTTGTGTAAAGGGGGTTGTCGCAGTACCGAGGAGGGGATGGTTGACCTTGAGCGGTGTTTTGTCCACACCGCGCGGCGGGCTCGGCGGAGCGTGTCAAGACGTCGAGGGTCATGAGTGGACGAGCGGAGGGGAGGAGGCGGGTTGAGTGACCCGGGAATGGGCGGTATTTCTCCGCCAAGGTGACAGCGGCACTATTATTGGACGCATGGCGGGCTCGCTGCCAGCTCGTCAAGAGCTCCGCCGACACCGCGCGTACATTTTCGCATCTCCCTCGCCACGCCGAAGCAGCGCCATCGCACACACCAACCGCTACACGGCACCCGGACAGCACGTAAGCTTGCGGCAATCTGTCAGTCGACGCGGATTCGCCTTGCCGAGCAAGCTCGTCGCGTCGCGTGTGATTTCAAGCTTGATTCAAGCACACAGTTGGCGAGTGCACAGGGACGAAGTGGCGAATCAGTGGTACATCACCGATTCGTAGTGAAATTCAACTACTCGAAACCACCGGTTGTATCAGTAAACCAATTTCACTTAGTGACAGCCAACTTCTTGCGTCGAATTAAACATTGATTTTACGTAATTTAGCTCAATCCTTACGAGAAATAAACGTATCTCTGATAATCGCCGTCTATCTTGTGCAATTTAACGTAATTTTAAAATAAGTAAAAATAAAAGTTCATCGTGTCCAGGATTTGAACCCACAGCATCCCGCTGCTATATCGTTACCTCATCAATCGAGTTACCGAGCCAACCCTAACTAAGAAGGGGGAAATAGATGTATAATGTTTGTTTATCGAAAATATGTAGCTTTAAATTGTATTTCCTTTTTTTGTGTTTAGTTTATTTGGTAACTTCAGAATTGTTTAGAAAAAAATTAGTACGTTTAAGCGCACTCACTTCATCGCAATGGAGTTTAAAACTTCAAACCGAGCTCTATGATGATGTGGAAACGAAATGAAAAACTGAATGTTCATGTAGCATCGTATAAATAGCATAATAGTATTATAAAAGACGAAACTCACATTTAAAAGATATTATATGGATTTTATTACTTTATGCGTTGTTATTTCATTTGATACACCTTGTTTAACTGATCCAAGAGTAAAAAAACCAATCACTAAAAACAGTGAATTAAATGGTTGATGAATCAGTGTAAAATATCACTGAATGAATAACTGAAGGAAAACTGGCATTTTTCACTAATTCGTCAGTTTAATTGATTGAAGTGACTGTTGAATATGACAGGCGCTGATAACTAATTTAAGCTGTGACATTCTCACGGATTCAGATTTAAAGAGTAGTGGTCCCTTTTGATGTCAACGTACACGCTCTCTGATTGGCTGGGCGAGGACCTGGAACTTAGCCTTGCATCTGATTGGCTGTTGGATGGTTGGAAATGTTCCCTAATGGCTAAGCTGCCAGCTGGCGTGGAAGTTGCTAGGCGCTGATTGACAAACTGCGTTCCGACGTGTCGGTGGCAAGTGACGCCATCTTGTTGGGGGGACAAGTGACTACTTCACCTATCCATTCCTAAGTATAGTCCATTTACCGTTACTTTCAACTTTACTGAAGTCCTGCTGGAGTACTACTTCCAGGATATTCCTCCGCCACGTGCAAACAAAGCTTAACGAAGTCTAGAAAATTACACCAAAGGGACAGCGCACCGCGTTCGTGCGCATTCAGATTAATAATATTTTGTATAAGAACAATTTCTTACTGAGCATCACCAACATACCTTTTTTCTCCCAGTATTTATTCAAATTAATTATAACTGAAACATTACAATTTATGAGTAACATATAAATAAAAGTTCACTTTTACCAAAAAAATACGACACTTTAATGTTAGAAGCATAAAACGCTTGTCATGCATGGCATATTTAGGGAACACATCATACATGGGGTGATTTTTAAAAGGTTTGTTTCAAAAAGTGCGAATAAACCATAAACCATGAATAGACTTATACACTATGAGTCAAGCCTTATTTCTCACAACTGGCTAATGGCAAGCTTGCATATGGCTTGAATTATACTTGCAGCTTACCAACGCAAACTTGCAGCAAGTGTAACTAATCAGTATAGACCTGAAAAATTCGCTGATTCATATTGGGATAAGCTATAATTAGGGCCAGTGACTTTTCGCGTAAAAATCTGAGCACACAGTAGAATTCAATACCATATACACACCTCAGCTGTTGTTATACCTCCATTGGCTTCTGGTGCCGTGTCCGTCTTTGGCCTAGCCACTCAGGACTAAGTAACTCCGACACTGAACCTTCATGATTCGTGCGCAAACGGTTAACATGGGCCAGAACATTTTTTAGCTAATCAAAGTAGCTGGACGATCCTACAGTGCTTTGGAATGTATCTTGTCTCGAAATCTTTTCGCGAAATATCACTGCCCCTAGCTATAATTAAAAACACGTGTGTTTATATAACNTGTATCTTGTCTCGAAATCTTTTCGCGAAATATCACTGCCCCTAGCTATAATTAAAAACACGTGTGTTTATATAACTTCAGCCATTGGACCACACGATGTTTGACACCTCCTGAAGAACGCTGGCCCAATCGTCGCCTTCCACTGTGACAGCAGACATCCAATTTGCAATTGACATCGGCATATTTGTACATAAGACTGTAGAGTTCAGCCTGCAGGTCGTTGAACTCGCGAAATTTTTCAGGTCTCTACTAATCAAGGATGCTACAACCTTGACACATGCAGACTAGTTAGTTCGATTCTAGCTTGAACCAAGCTGATTATGCTATCGGGGTCAAAATCAAGAGGAAATGACCAGCAATAATTTAGCGCAGTAAAAAATTAAGTCGTTTACTCACAACCGTCATGTCACTCGCTTCGTCCAAGTACAGGAAAGAATAGTACTCACCTGAAACAAACGAAAACAAAAGAAAAAACCATTAAAAAATTGAAGGGCATATAACAGAATGTTACTACGTTAGTAAACAAAGACACAGGCTTAGAAANGAAAAAACCATTAAAAAATTGAAGGGCATATAACAGAATGTTACTACGTTAGTAAACAAAGACACAGGCTTAGAAAGTATGACAGCAGAACATTTTCACGGATTCTGTAGGCTATTATATAATATAAATGTATAATATAATTACATAATCTATTTATATTAAAATATATTTGTATTTATAATTATATATTATATAAAATATTTGTATTTATAAATATATTATAATTATGAAATAAGATAATTATATGATTGCTGCATTAGACTCAGAATATTAAACACTACAAAGCAAAATAGAGACGCTTATCACCAACTCCAGCCTAAGGTTGCTTCTACTCAGGTTGAAAAAATCAATTATAAAGATTGGCAACCAAATATTTTCGCCACTATGTAAGCGCTAGTGTTGCATGTGTGCCATATTTGCTCTATTTTCTACGTTAAAAACCGGGTAATTGCAATAATCATAAATCACATATAAAATAACTTCGTAACTACGTAAAATCTTTCTCTTTTAATATATATGCAGTTAAAATCTTTTAATAAAAGTTACCTCTTTGCATCACTGNTGCAGTTAAAATCTTTTAATAAAAGTTACCTCTTTGCATCACTGCGCACCTAGCGGCGGAAATTTTCCCTATGCCAAAGTATGCCATAAGAAATTTCGTTTTTTTTACCTGAATAGAATTAACCTTATCCAGCCGCACACGCCAGCAAAATGGCGTCACTGGTCAAGCAGAAGTTGTAACGCCGTTTAAGAATCAGCGNCCTTATCCAGCCGCACACGCCAGCAAAATGGCGTCACTGGTCAAGCAGAAGTTGTAACGCCGTTTAAGAATCAGCGTCTGGTAATGCACTCGACGCGCGGCACGTCAGCAAAAAGGGAACCTCGTGCAGAATGCAGTATGCAGTCGGACAGACGACCCGTTCCCCGAGCCTCGCGGACCCAATCAGAGCGTGGGTACGCGCTCAGCAAAAAACCCCGCAACGTCATTTCGTCTCTGTGCACTTGTCTACTCTGTGGCATGATTCGTGAACGTCCGTTAGACCGTCTACTCCAACACACTCACGAACCGTTCAAAACTGCAATTATATTTCGCGCTAACATACTTTCCAAAACACTGTATTGTAGAATTTTCGAGAATAAAGAAGCGAAACAGTAGCGTGTGTCGCCAACTCCCGAAGCACCCTACAAAAATTGGTCTTACTGACCAGCAAAATGGCGGAACGTCGTTTGCCAATCAGCATCTTGAGAACTACTTGCCAAACGTCTGCAACGTTCAGCGGCCAATTATAGTTCNGGAACGTCGTTTGCCAATCAGCATCTTGAGAACTACTTGCCAAACGTCTGCAACGTTCAGCGGCCAATTATAGTTATTTCACGCTTATTTTAGTCGCGAGGTAAACAATACCACGTGCGTTAATCTTCTCTGATTGGTTTACCCTCGAATTGTGTCTGAACTCATACAATAGTAGTTCGCATTTTAATGAACCTTTTATGCAAACTCTATTACATAATTAAAGTACACCTATTCTTATATCGCATGAATTTTTTTTTTTACAGCCGATGAGCGTTTCTATAGTGATGATTTCCCCATGTTTAATTAAAAAAAAATACACTTTTGAAGTTGGCTTACTTAGTTGTTTACTTGAGAGATTTGGGTGGTTCTTAAAAACGAGGCCGATGAGGGTGAAATGAGGTCAGAATGCAGCAGCGCCAGTATGCGAGAGCGGGGGGAAACGGGAGATCCCCGAGAAAACCCGCCGACCAGCGGCATCGCCCGGCACGATTCCCACTTGCGAAAATCCGCGAGTAGCCCGACCGGGGATTGAACCAGGTTCGCCTTGTTGGGAAACGAGCAATCTGACCACTCAGTCACCGTGGCCCCTTGTAGTTACTTAATTCTCATGATTACTTTCACCCTCATGGGCCGGTTAAACCCCTGCACTCATCTCTACTCCCCGTGATTTGCACTACAACTCGTTGCCTGTTTATTGCCGACTCACAGTCCTGTGTAAGTAGAGAGACATGGGCAGCCGATCAGGGCGAAGTTAGGCGAGTATCCGGGAGCGACCACGCCGGGGAATCGAAACCGGTTCGCCTTGGTGGGAGGCGAGAGCTACAGCCGCTACACCACCGCGGCCCCATAATTAACGCAAACATGCAAGAATTTGAATTGTAACTCAACAGCTTCGTGACCACAAGCACTTGTTTGTTACAGTCAGAGCCGCAAATACTCGCCGTGGGCGGGCTGACATTTGCGACGAGGTCGAGGTAGGAACTGCCAAACTGACAAACTTCGTTCACCTTCGGCTTGTTTCTTCGCCTTGACGCGCGACCGTGGTACCACTGAATCCCGGCATAACAACGAGGTCGTTCGAGCACGCCGGAAGGCTGCGCCGAACGTGGATGACGTATGGGCGAAGCGAACCTCGCCGAAATGACGAGATCCTGTTAATGCTAAGCCGCCACAAGGAGCTGTTTCTTTCACAAGGCCTCAGACTACTCAAANCCGAAATGACGAGATCCTGTTAATGCTAAGCCGCCACAAGGAGCTGTTTCTTTCACAAGGCCTCAGACTACTCAAAGTCACGGCGTCCTCTATCTGGGACGTTGCATATGAAGTGGCTTGAATGGTCTGCACTGTACACAGTAGAACAAACCGTCCAATGAGAAAGCTTTCATACGTGTGCCGAGACTATGTTCCGTGGCCTCATAGACCACTGCGGCAGGTAACATGAAGCACAGATACATTTATAGTGGTCTCGATGTAAGGCAAATTGTCGTCTGATTATCAGTACAGTTCCGAACAAAATATTTGTGTGTTGAAACGCCCAACATTATACAGAGTGTATCAGTATAGCGGTTACAAACTTTCAGGAGAGATAGAGTACACCTAGACGATCGGAAATCACATAGCAATGCATGGTCGAAAACGCTTTCCTGGCGCGGTAGTGACGACACCAAACACAAGAAAGGAAGGACACGAACAGGGTGAGAAAACATGTTTAATTTCTTATTATGCTTACACCAGCCAAAGACGTCCCAGCATTTTTGCTGTATTAAGAAAATAAACATGTTTTCCCACCCTGTTCATGTCCTTCCTTTCTTGTGTTTGGTGTCGTCACTACCGCGCCAGGAAAGCGTTTCCGACCATGCATTGCTATGTGATTTCCGGTCGTCTAGGTGTGTTCTATCTCTCCTGAAAGTTTCTAACTGCTGTACTGATACATCCTGTATATTTATTTTTAGACTGAAAGGGTTAGGTATACAGAGGTGAAACACCGTGACCTAGAACACTTAGGACATCTTTTTTACATGATCATCCTAAGGTTGAAACACGCATGAGTCACTTTCCACCCCTACAACTGTATCCTTTCTGGGAAATGCAGGACTATAGTCTATTCGCGGTCTCTTCGCCCTTTATTTAATCAAACATTGGAAAAAAAAACTACGATATGTATATCGTATTTGCTTGTTTCCTAAATGTGTCTGTCATACGACAAGCGTTTTATACTTTTGTTAACCTTAAAGTCCTTTATTTTTGGCTAAATTAAAATTCTACTTTTATTTTATCTTTAAATGGTAAAATTTCACTTATAACTAATATTAATAAAGACAGAGAGAAAATAGGTGTGTTGTTATTACCTAGTAAGAAATAGTTCTTATGCAAAATATTATTACACTGAGTGCGCATGAATGCGGTGAGTTGGCCCTCTAGTTTACAAATCGTAGCTTTGTTTGTACGAGGCGGAGTAATATCCTGGAAGNTATTTGTGTGTTGAAACGCCCAACATTATACAGAGTGTATCAGTATAGCGGTTACAAACTTTCAGGAGAGATAGAACACACCTAGACGATCGGAAATCACATAGCAATGCATGGTCGAAAACGCTTTCCTGGCACGGTAGTGACGACACCAAACACAAGAAAGGAAGGACACGAACAGGGTGAGAAAACATGTTTATTTTCTTAGTATGCGTACACCAGCCAAAGACGTCCCAGCATTTTTGCTGTATTAAGAAAATAAACATGTTTTCTCACCCTGTTCATGTCCTTCCTTTCTTGTGTTTTGTGTCGTCACTACCGCGCCAGGAAAGCGTTTCCGACCATGCATTGCTATGTGATTTCCGATCGTCTAGGTGTGTTCTATCTCTCCTGAAAGTTTCTAACTGCTGTACTGATACATCCTGTATATTTATTTTTAGACTGAAAGGGTTAGGTATACAGAGGTGAAACACCGTGACCTAGAACACTTAGGACATCTTTTTTACATGATCATCCTAAGGTTGAAACACGCATGAGTCACTTTCCACCCCTACAACTGTATCCTTTCTGGGAAATGCAGGACTATAGTCTATTCGCGGTCTCTTCCCCCTTTATTTAATCAAACATTGGAAAAAAACTACCATATGTATATCGTATTTGCTTGTTTCCTAAATGTGTCTGTCATACGACAAGCGTTTTATACTTTTGTTAACCTTAAAGTCCTTTATTTTTGGCTAAATTAAAATTCTACTTTTATTTTATCTTTAAATGGTAAAATTTCATTTATAACTAATATTAATAAAGACAGAGAGAAAATAGGTGTGTTGTTATTACCTAGTAAGAAATAGTTCTTATGCAAAATATTATTACACTGAGTGCCCATGAATGCGGTGAGTTGGCCCTCTAGTTTACAAATCGTAGCTTTGTTTGTACGAGGCGGAGTAATATCCTGGAAGTTTATTTTATCAAGGCTTTAGAAAAGTTGTAAATAACCATGAATTGAGTATATAAGTTATCCTTCGCTTTTACTGATTTTCTTTATATTTTTTATTTTGGCTCAAGGCTTCCAATCGTCGGATCACATTATTTTTCCTTAAATTTATTACATGCATCTGATCACGTAAGTGTCTTGTCATTTCTATTTTTTTAACCTGTAGAGGTTGGCCTTGGTGCCCGGAGTAGAGAAGTGGCGTGGTTGACCTGCCATCCACCACCGTTCCCCACACGTCAATGGGGTTCCAATTCTACGTGCTTTGTCCTCTGTAGTGGCACTAACTACTCCTAATATATTTATGCACTACATTACAAAAACTTTCATCAGTATTGGCTAAGTAAGCGNAGCGGTGAGGGGGGGGGGGTCTGTACTTCCTTTAATCGACCCCCCTCCCCCACCCACTACGTGTCCTTCCGTTCTGAGTCATGTCCTTATGTCTCAAGTACCGTTTCCGCGTCCAGTCATCTTCAACCATGCCCGTCTCCCTTCTTCAGTTGTTACTTCCTTCGTTAGTTTCAGTGCTTTTTTTTCCTTATTCATTTCTCCAGTCCGTTATATTTGATCTTTGCCAGGTCTTCTCCTTTATATATATATATATATATATATATATATATGTGTGTGTGTGTGTGAGTACGTGTGTTCATATAGCATACTGGACGTTATGCCTACAGAAGCTCTCTGCCATTTGCATCACGCCCTTTTCATTATTTTTATCATGTTGGTGATGGCAATCTTGTTATTTAATTTGGTATTACATTATTTTTTATGAGTTTAAAGCTGCAATTTAATTATGATAATCATGTACATGATGCACAACGGGGGAAGTTTAGCGCTCTAGTCTAACAGGCTGTCGAAATATCGGGAGGAAAATGCGGCCAATAACCTGTCCGGACCATTGTCGTGTTTCCAGCTCAATAATAGTGGGTCAACAGCAGCCAGCGGTGAAAGCAACTGCCAAACGATGCCGCAGTTCGCTGTCTCACTGCGCTGGACTGAAAAACAGATGTGCTGTGGCGGCTAAACACTTTGCACTTTGTACACATTAACTGAGGCTGTGTTCGCTTTTAATGCAACATATGTTTGGAAGAAATTTCGGCGTTGACCAAAGNTTTGTACACATTAACTGAGGCTGTGTTCGCTTTTAATGCAACATATGTTTGGAAGAAATTTCGGCGTTGACCAAAACAAAAACCGCTTTACGCAGACAGAATTCTACCATGGCGGAACCGTATCGGCAAAGAGGTACGTATAAAAATATTTTAACCCGTTCGGTCACGCAGTTAATTTCTAAGTTCAAGCGTTGCACTCGCGTAGTTTTTTTTTTGCATGCTCTGAACTTGTTTTCAGCGCTCGTCTTGCAACCAATGAACAACGTTCTGCGTGCTCCATGTTATTAGGTTTAACCAATCATGTCGAAGAGGCGTAGAAAATTCCACCAATCATATGAGCTGCAGGGAACACTGGAGCACCGGTACCTTGCTGTGTACAGCACCTCTCATAAATACCAATCACTTGCAACGCTTCTACGATCGTGGACACGCTACCGGATGGGCTTAAGACAAGCACTTCTTAAGGGTGCCGGTAAAAAAAAAATTCATTATTTTATATTTACATAAAATTTTGTTCCGCCTTGTAGACATTGCCTACTTCTCGGTAGTCATTGCTCACATAAAAAAAATTGACCACATATTTATTGCGTTATGACGTGTCAAAATCACAATTTTAGTGTTTTTGGGAATTAAAAATAAATCAAACGAAAACTTTTACATAAAATTTAACACGGGTGACTGAATGGCCACAATGAATTAATTTTAAGGTATGTTTAGCAAAATTGATTAAACAACAAATATAGATTGCTGTACATAAAAAATATACAAAAGTTCCTTATATTGACAAATTTTTTAAAATTGCGAANCCTTATATTGACAAATTTTTTAAAATTGCGAAAAAAAATTCCGTAGCGCAATTATAGAAATTTGTTGAAGTTACCCATGGTATCTTATTTCTATGGGAATTATCTCATTTTGTTATGATTTATATTTTATTATTTGCACGTCCCGAAAATCTTATGGATTCTGATTTTGGCAGGCCACTGGGCAAAAAATATGCCGTCTGAAAACTTTTTATACGAGAAAATGGTGCTTGTAAATAATTTCCTCAAGTTTAACAGCATTTTGTACAAATATAAAGTAATAAATTTAGCGATATTCTACATTCCAAACTGGGCAATATTTTTTTGTCGCCTGTAAGGTGTCTGCAGACGAATCAAAAGGTTTGATTTTATACGAAACTAAACTTCTGACTGAATCAGTCAAATGGGAATACAGGTTCGCGCACGAACAAGAGCCCGCAGAGAAAACAAACCTTTCAGGCATGCAAAAAGCATATTGAAATAATACAAGCAAATCGGCATCTGTGCTGATCAGCAGATCCGCAGGAATTTCGCGAGTTCAACAGGTGCTAGGGTAGACGTTGAGCACCTGCACTTTCTTGTTACTTTGAGATTATGCCACTCATTTCCCGAGTCCCGTGCATGACTGCGAAACAGCAATGCACGTGTTAATATATATATATATATAAGTATAATACACAGCCGGAGCCATGCTCTTATTTGTTAACGGGGCGCTCTTAGCCGTTAGGCCTTCCCGCACCCCGGCCTCCCAGTAGGCGGGGAAGAGGGATCACGCCCTCTCGACGCAGACACGACCAGCGCTTACCAAAATTGATCAAATCCGTAGCTCCTACCTTTCATCAGGCCGCACCGAGCGTAGCCCCGATCTGATTTACCAGATCGCACCGAGCGTGTCCTACCGCAAGGCCTGAGATACTAGCACTCAGTCTACCAAGCGTGTGGTCTGGCCGGAGCACTACCCACACCCCTGACGTCATCTCGGGGAGGCCCCCGGAGCAGTGACCTGCTCACCGCCCGGCTCCTCAACCAGAGGGGGAATCTCTCCGGACCTCCTCCAGCATGCGGAGTCAACAGAGACAGAGATAGTCGCATCCAAACTAGCATACGGTTTACCGGGGATAAGTCCTCGCCGTATTGAGTCTACGTAATTCTCTCCACGGCCTGCTGCCGGGCGGGTGCATCGCCGGTCGGTGGTGCGGGAGGTTCTGGTTTCAAATCCTAGTACGTCCTAAGTTATTTTACCAGCCGTCCCCTGATACACCTTCAGGCGTAACACCGGGGGACGTTGATAAGCCCTTTCCAATCCATCCAATATCCACGGCCTACGTCACTGACTTTTGTATTATATTTCACGGTTCGACAATCCAGAAAGCACCTGTTTTTTCTATTCTCATTTATACAATGGCCCGCAAGAAATAACCACTTTTTCCGTACCGGCTGTTACAAGTTTAAAATAAATAACGGCAGTAGAGCTAAAACAAATCGATAAGGGACGATGATTTATGGTTTGTCGTGCGAAAAATGTCGTAAAATCTTTTTTAAATAGAATTTATGGCAAAAAATAAATAAATCCACGATTGCCGCGTTCGATTTCCGGCGGGGTCGCTCCCGGATTTTCGCATGTGGGGATCGTGGCGGACGATGCCGCTGGTTGACCAAATCTCTCCACTCCTTGGTCTCAGTCCATTAGTACGAAGCCGGGCGCAAAGGGTTGACACTCTTTACGTCATTTCGAGTCACTGTTTTCTCAGGTCACAGTCACGCCGCTAACACCGAAAAAAAAAAAAAAAAAAAAAATTAATTANAACCTTTTAACAATTAAAATACCTTTGCTCAATTTTTTACTGATCGCTGGTTGTAAAAAAGAAATTCCGTAATCAAATCAAACGACAATTTGGTGACTTTACGCGATCGTTGCACAACTGCTGCCACGTTCCACTTTCTACTTTGTGACTTTCCTACTTTTATGTTTGCAGATATTACCTGCAGATTTTCAAACTGCGTTGATAGAAGGATGTTGAAAATACAAATGAGTTTGACAAAATGAGAAAGTGTTGCAAATCAGTCCACAAAAATAACTGATACCAGTTTCCCACAGGATGAACAGTAGAAAAAAAAATCGGGGCACTTAGACAAAGGTTACCATGTCAAAAAACCGGACACTTAGACAAAGGTCACATTGTCAAAAACCGGTAACTTAGATGAATGTCACACTGTCAAAAACCGGTAGCTTAGACAAATGTCACACTGTCAAAAACCGGTCACTTAGACAAATGTTGCCGTGCCAAAAACCGGTCACTTAGACATGGTTGCAATGTCAAAACCGGTCACTTAGACAAAAGTTACACTGTCAAAAACCTGTCACTTAGACAAAGATTATAATGTCAAAAACCGGTCACTTATACAAATGTTACAATGTAAAAAAACCGGTCACTTAAACAAATGTTATAATGTCAAAAACCGGTCACTTAGACTAAGATTACAATGTAAAACATGGGTTCCTAGACTCGATGACGTTCGTGTCATCAGGAGAGTCAATACATTAATGCTTAGCTTTTCATAGCGCTGGTGTGCTTTGACGAATAAAACCGCGATGTATTTACAATTTGTAGCTGAAAAAAGAGCTCGACGCAACCGTATACTAAAGATGAGGTAGAGCGCTCTCGCTGGCTGCACACAACCAGTCCCCGTGTCCCTACATTGAACTGATTTTCTTCCAATACGGCTAGCAAAATTGGCGTGGATTGAATTTGAGTTGAGAACACTGATTAGTAAACAAGTGCTTTGAGATATATGTATACTTCCTGTATGCAATCTGGAATGGATTTATATTAAATTCAAATTGGTAAAAGTATTTTATTCGTACAAATGTGCCTATCTTTTGAAAATCGAGATAGAAACAAACGCGTTCATCGTTATTGACCATGTGACTTCAACAGTTGTTATACTTTGGGGTAGGTCAATGTTGGATTCATTAGGAAGATGGCTGAGTTTATAGGCGATAAATTGTAAATTTATTTACAGATATTATATCTTTTTACTATGGTTTTATATTAATATAATGATTTTAAATTGCAAATTTAAAGGTGTATTTTATGCTAAGGCTTAAAGATATTCTTTATTTATAACTTTGAAGGTTATTAGTTTATTTAACTTAAATACTTAATATATTCTTATTATTAAAGTAATTAATGATAGTCCTATAATTGTTATAATCGTAAGTATCATTATTAAATTATTTTTTTATTAAAACTTAAATTATTTAATTTGGTTCTGAATTAGTTAATATTAATGTTGTATATATTATACGTAAATAGTAATAAATAGTAATTAGTGTTAAAATTATTATAATCCCTACAATTAATAATTTATTTAGGTTTATAGCAGAAGACGAATAACCGGTCTTCCTCATCTGTAGTCTATGGACGCGATGCAGGGCAGTGTCGCCTCTACGCTCGTGCGCTCTATGGTCGAGCGATCTGGCGCTCACGAGGGGTCAGCTGTCAGTTGTTGGCGAGGGCGTATGTCGGTCGACGGATGCAGGCAGCGCGCCATTACGTCGCCGCAGTGAAAGTCGCAGGGAAGGACTCTCGAGTGTTTACGTCGGGGGTGAAAGTCGCCACCGGCGCCCCCATTTCCACGCCACAATTAAATAGTTACGGAAGCAAAACGCCGCTGCCTGTTAGCAATCAATGGGACGCCCTAGTAAAAAAACATTTCTAAAATATGTGTTTATGTGTATACGCGTGTCTCAGTGGATACCAAAATGTATAGAGAATACAATTTTTTTTCAGGTAAAAAAATCAATTATCCACAGTCACGTAGTCTACTTTTCGAAGTCCTTCTTACCGACTCAGCTTTTAAGAAATTATTTAAAAATTAATTGCGACCATGGTGAGGAAAGTAGGCCCCATTAGTTATATCAGTAACTTCTTGTTACTTTAATCGTTTTAAAACGTTTAAAGTAGAAAAAATCGTGAATATGGTTGAAAAAAGGAATTCAGGGCGTCCCTGTGCTGTTTCCTTAAGGCTCTCGCCTAGCTGGTGCTTGAACTGCGCTGCCGAGTGCTTGAAGTAATATTTGTTCCACGACACTATTAGACGGGCGTCCAATGTGCTGAGCTACACTTCAGAACATACACTTCAGACAAGGGCTGTTGAGTAATTTCGAAACGTAACGTACGTTAGAAACACCATTTCAGAGTACATACTCCAAAACGGCTATAAATGCCTTTTTCAAAACACTGTATCTCAAAATATACACGTTAGATACATACAAAAGTACTCAAGGGCCCTGCACTGAACCTTCCTACGGACTTCTAATAAATGAAATAATAGGGTCACCGCTGAAAGTCCCATAGGTACAACTATAACTTCACGCCAGTTCAGAGCCTTGCGCTTAGCGGCGATGGCACACTTGATGCGCGTGGCAGTGTCGCCCTTATCGCTCCCGCGCTTCTCGCCCTCCAACGCGGAAAACAGCTCCAGGTAGGTGGGATCCTGAAGGAAAAGGCGGAAAGTACAAAGTGGTATTTTTAGTTTAATCCACTGGATTATATCGCGTGTAATAATATCCCACTGTTACAAAAATAATTTGTGAGGTGTTCATCTTCCCGGTAATGCTTATCGCAGTCATGAGGGTGGTCACAATGCTTACTTATAATGAGACGTAACCTTAGGGGCCTTAATTTTTTTTGTCACTGTTTCACTTAAGGCAGGCCGAACGTGCCAGAAATTTCGACTTCTAAATAAAGCTCTCTTGCAACCAAGATTGCGTGCTCGGTCGTCGAGCTTGCGAAGGCACCCTGCGATATCTAGACTTCGGCCGTAGTGAGATACGATGTAATGCACACATGTATGTTTGTATAGGCCATTCGCGGTAAAGTGAGCACTTTTTAAGCCTCAGATGTTAACTTTTGAAAGTGGCGGAATGTATACACTGTATTTACCAGTTACACACATGACAGTTGCTATACCAACAAGTGGCGGAAAGACAAAAACTGGTTGAAAAGGAAAATTGAGAAGGGCCTTGAAAAGTGCTTACTTAACCATGAACAGACTATAAATATCTGATGCAAATATTTTGAGGTACAGCGCTCTGAAAAAGCCTGTCCTAGCGTTAGAGTGCTCTGACGTGCGAGACGTCTTGAAAGCACTCAAAATTTGTTGTCTGAAGTGTACGTTCTTTACGTAGATCAGCACATTAGACGCGCGTTTCATAGTCTAGTGGTCAGACGTGTATATCACACACACTGAAACGCGGTTCAAGTTCCGGGTACACAGCCCCAGCCATACTGGATTCTTAATTATTCTAGATTGTTTATGTTTACAAAAAAGAAAATTCCCGAAGTACTTTTACATCCATATTGACCTTAGACTGCAGTGCAGACAAGAAAATGAAACTACGAACTCATAACGTCACAATTTAAATCCCGCCAAAATTATGCAAAGNCAAAATTGAGAAGGGCCTTGAAAAGTGCTTACTTAACCATGAACAGACTATAAATATCTGATGCAAATATTTTGAGGTACAGCGCTCTGAAAAAGCCTGTCCTAGCGTTAGAGTGCTCTGACGTGCGAGACGTCTTGAAAGCACTCAAAATGTGTTGTCTGAAGTGTACGTTCTTTACGTAGATCAGCACATTAGACGCACGTTTCATAGTCTAGTGGTCAGACGTGTATATCACACACACTGAAACGCGGTTCAAGTTCCGGGTACACAGCCCCAGCCATACTGGATTCTTAATTATTCTAGATTGTTTATGTTTACAAAAAAGAAAATTCCCGAAGTACTTTTACATCCATATTGACCTTAGACTGCAGTGCAGACAAGAAAATGAAACTACGAACTCATAACGTCACAATTTAAATCCCGCCAAAATTATGCAAAGTCAATATCGTGACGTAAATATGAGTTCGTAGTTCAATCATGATGTCTAGCCGATAACTAGTCTGGAGTTTTATTATTAAAATACATAAACAGGGTAGGAAAACCAAGAATCGACTATGGCGGGGGAAGTTTCTTCTTACGGTGGCCGCCTGGTTGAAGGAATTCTGCACGTCTGAGGGCTGAAAGCGTAGGAGCCCTAGGGGCGACCGAGACACGCGCATCAACTCTCTCATCGCCTCTACGCGCAAAGCACTGAACTGGCGTGCAGTCTTGCCGTCGATAACGCGCCCCCACGAGACTTCCAACGGAGACCCTACCATTTTATGACATAATAATAAAAATAAAGGTTTGATGCACGTCCCTATTCCTTTTTTAAATGTTGTGTACCGGAATGTTCATACCTAAAAATGACCGTGAAAACACCCTTTTGAACAATTTTCAGTATCACAAAAACATGCTTTGGAGATAAATGGAGGGACTGAAAAACGTACAGAGACGCGTAACGTTTCTTAAATGCTATTCGTAAGCAGACCTCGCTCAGACACGTTGGAGGGTTTTTTTAGTAAAACGTTTTCTGCTGGAGCTCTGCACACCGTTCGGCGGCCCACCCTGGCGGCCACGTTAATGGAAAGAAGATGCGTTCATATTTTCGGCCCGAGACTGGATCTCTCACGAGGACACACGGGCCGTGGGGTTAGAACGGGTTGCGTTCCACCTTCACCCTTCTCAGCCATTCCAAGGCCTCCGACCCGCGCCTGATAGGTCGCCGCTACCAGGGTAGGTCGCGTTTCCTCAAGGGAGATTGGTCCCGCCTCAAGATAACCAACCCGTCGTCCCCAGGGACAAGACGTCCCAGCCGAGACTTGAAGGCCTCACAACCTCTCCCAACCGAGCTAGTGACGTCATTGACCACGGGAAAACACAATTAGCTAATACGGCTGGCATCGTGGTTAGTTTAGACGAGTGGCGGGACGCATTTTAATTAAAACTGTGGCGTGAGTGAGCGAAGAGATTTGGGCTGCTCGTGACAGCGAGGTCTTGAGTGCCTCTGAGGGTGATCGAGGTGAGTATGGAGCGGCACCGGAATGGAAGGGCGGCAGAAACGGGAGATCCCCGAGAAAACCCACCGACCAGCAGGAATCGTCCGGCACGATTCTCACGTGCGAAAATCCGGGAGTGACCCGGCCGGGGATCAAACCTGGTTCACCGTGGTGGGAGGCGAGCAGGTTAACCGCTCGTCCCCCGCGGCCACGAAAACTGTGGAGTCTGTGTTATAATACACCACAGTGTTTAACTTCGGTGTCTTGGAAAATAGTTTGATTGGCTAAAAAGTGCGCATCGTTAAGTACCCTGACAATGATTAAATAGGAAATGCCCCGGGTGAACGCTCTTTCACGAGAGAACTTCGTGCCCACAAAGTTTTCACGTTTAAGTGGACGTTTATCTACCAATTTTTATAGACTTTCAATACAAAAAGTAACATTCTAGTTACCTTGTTGCTATTGCAGCGCGTGTGACCTACACCGAAGTTTGATTGTTTCATGCACTCCACATAAAGACGATTTTTGCAGCATTTTCTGTTTAAATAAGGCCGATTTCAGTAAAATTAAAATTATTCATTGAAGTATTTGTACTTCTTCATTAGTTCGTTTCTACGAATTATTTCAAACAACATAGTTGATTTAAGAAATATAATACACAGCGAGATTTACTTCAAAGAAGCTATATTCACAATACATTCCCGGTTGGTTAAACATTATTACATAACCTCATTGATAAATAAAGAAAATTAATGAAATGGGTTACTTTTTATACATTCAGAAAATATATCATTAGGATATACTTCTGAACATAGTATTTCTTGCTTGCAAATATCAAGAATAAATAAAACAAATTGTATTATACTGGAAAGGACTTATTAACATCAGCAGGTGTTATACCTGAAGGCTTATCAGGAGATGGCGTATAACCTAAGTTATGACCTAACTTAAACTAACACCCATGCCTTGCCTGGGATTCAAACCCAGAACCTCCCGCACCGCAGACCGGCGGCGCACCAACAGACTGCGGCACTGGAGGTCGACTAAATACAACAAAAATTAAGAAATGGCATACAGCTAGTTTATATACTTGGATAACGTATCCTTAAGTAATGTTTGCGAACACCGTTCTTAACTTGCTTACAAACGGCACCAGATTTAAAGCAACGAAAATTTTTCATTATTCAGTAGTACCCGTTTTATTTTACTGTATTGTTCCAAAACACAAAACAATGAAGCGTATTGCCTATCGCCAGTGACGTCACAAAAGGTTGTAAGGCTTATAGTCTCGGTGACCACGTCCCAGCCTAGCAAGGCTGGCCAGTGAGAGAAAGAGTGAGTTAGTGGAGAGGAATGGAGCAGCGCTGGAATGCAAGGGGACGTGGGAAACGGAAGATCCCAAGAAAACCCGGCGACCATCGGCATCGTCCGGCACGGCTCCCACATGCGGAAATCCGGGGGCGACCGACCTCGCCGATAATTGCGCCCGGTTCGCCTTGGTGGGCGGCGAGTGGTCTGACCACTACACCACCGTGCGAGGGGAAGGGGGCAGGCGTCTCAGCAGACTTTCGTTGGTCCCGGTACTCGACAGAGCCACAGAGCAGACGAGTACACAGAGGCGAAATGGCGTGGCGGTTTCTTTGATGTGAGCGTATGCATTCTCTGACTGGCTCCGAGAGAACCGGCCTAGTGTCTGATTGGCTACTGCGTGCTGCGAAAAGATTCCCTATTGGCTGGCGAGTAGGTTACACTGTTAAAAATTTTCCGTATATTTACGGACACTTTACGGAAATGTACAGTTAGTATACGGAAACGAAACCCGTGAGACGAAAAACGTTGATGTGCTCCGTAAATACAATGTACGGAAAATCTCCGTATTTCCTATTCGCTTCAGGCTCCGGTAGCGAACAATGTCGAGTCTGCACGAAGCTTTGTTTGCCACTGTGACCAGAAACTTAGTTTCTGTGGAAGTCACGATATCCAGGCCACTTGGACATACTCCTTCAAACATAACAAATAGCATCAGCCCTCTATGACATTTAGCAACACTTAAACCACACACACTTTAATAGACAATAAAAAAAGTGGCTTAAGTCGTTACGTAAAATACCACAGTTGTGCCTGCAACGGTGCAAGAAGAATGCAGGTGGACGGCTATAAAAAGCGGAAGTACAGAAAACTGACGAGAAAATCTACGGAAATGTACCGCGAATTCACGGAAAGTTCTGCGAAATTTAAGGAAAGTCCGTTTTTGAAAAGCAAAGTGTCCGTAATTTTACTGAATGTTTACGAAGATTTCTGGAGAATTTTTTACCAGTATTTTTTCCGTAAAATGAGTGAGAATTTTTTGACAGTGTACCTTGCGCTCTCTGGCGTTTGCTGGTCGGTGACGCCATTTTGCTGACATGTTTGACTGCAGTTCGCGATACGAGCTGTTTCACTATTGTATAGGCTGTTCAAGATTAAGTGAGCACTGTTAAAGCGCCCCCCCCCCCCAACAGGCATTAAACACTAATAAATACATTTTATTTCAGCCTCAGACCTTAACTTTTGAGAGATGTTAAATTTATACACTTTGATTATCAGTCACATGGCAATGTTTATATTAAAAAGTGACAAAAAGGTCGAAATCAGCTGAAAGGAAAAATCTAGCAGGACCTTAAAAAGTGCTTACTTTACCGTGAATAGACTATATTCTAAAGTACTCTCTACCGATACTTGTACATTTGTTCGCTGCAACACCTGAAGTGATGTGCACGTATGTGTGTATGTGGCTGAAGGTGTTAGGTTGTTTCGATTATTTTTTGACTGGAAATTCAGTGGAGTTCACAAACAGTCACAGTGACACGGAGAACTTAAAAGACTCGTCGTGAGTACGATGCTGTGGCGTCCTTAGAAGCCAACGTTAAATTCAAGGTCAGGTAACAAGCGGTATTGTGCCTGCTCTCGTCCTCTGCAGGTCGCATGTTCGATCCCGATCCAATACACCGTGTAGGTGTTGTGTTCCGAGTCAGAGTTAAAGTTAAAACAAAAGCAATCGTGGGCTGGGAACTGTATTTTTTTTCTAGGACTGATTTCAAGATAATTTCACCAACCGTGAAACTGTTTGTAGCGAGAGGACAGGAAAAACTTGCAGTGGCATTTAATGGGCTATCTGGGCAACCAAACGGTTTGTACAGTCACACGTTTTTATTCAAAGGCAGGTTAACGTGTTTAAGGGATGTCTGCTTACAAATAGTATTTCAGTAACGTTTACGTCCGAAGTCCAGTTATCGTTGTAGGGAAAACGGACAAACAGCCTTGTTCNTATCGTTGTAGGGAAAACGGACAAACAGCCTTGTTCACGATTATTTTTAGGTATGACAATTCCGGCGCTGGACATTTAAAGTAGTTCATGGACGAGCAAAATGACAGTGTCACCAAGATGCTCCCACAGAGAGTAGCTGGCTAGGAAAATACAGCACGCTAGTTTAGTCCCTAAGGCATAAGGGGATAAGGGCGACCCAGCCCTCCGTGATCGCGCGTTCCTAGTCACACAGCGACTGAGTAGAGATGCGATACTGCCGTGTATTGCGTCGAACTCTTATTTTGAGCTACCCAATTGTAAACACGACATGCTTATATTGCCAACATAACAACACTCGTCACAGCACACNACTCTTATTTTGAGCTACCCAATTGTAAACACGACATGCTTATATTGCCAACATAACAACACTCGTCACAGCACACAGGAAACTATGAATTAAGGCATTGGCTACCCTGATGTCCCAAACTTAACGAATCTAGGGGACACATCTTCACCATCGTAAAACGTTGTCTAGGTGACTTTGCTTTNCCTGATGTCCCAAACTTAACGAATCTAGGGGACACATCTTCACCATCGTAAAACGTTGTCTAGGTGACTTTGCTTTCAAGTTTTTTTTTTTCCTTGCCGTTCATCCAGTTGGACATTGGTAGAAGTTGTTCTGGGGTTTGACTTCCCATTAGGCGTTGAAGATTGGCGGCTCTTGATTATCTCAACGCCCTAACAAACCAATTCGAACACCAACGATCTCGGTAGACATAACAGCAGGTACGGCACAAAGCACCGAGATGAACAGGACAGTAACTGTGCAACGGTCGCGTGAAGTCACACAACTATCGTTACGTAATCTCTAAATAGTATAGGACAAAGTCGCTTATCCGCGTCTGTCTGTGTAATCGCTTAGTACTTCTAAACGACTTAATGGATTTTGATTCGGTTTTCAACATCATTTAGAGAATTTATTGAGGAAGGTTCTGGTGTACAATACATTTATATTTAATGTAAGGATAGTAGAGAAATGTCCAACCGTTCGTAATCAAGTCGTAAAAAAACCGCTTTTAGGGCGCTTACATGGCTTGCGCTGACTAAACCATAATATATACATCAAATTAATGTACTACAGAATTGTAGCTCTCAAAATGGTCTACAGAAAAGTCCGCAATAGCATATGTTTATCTTTTAAGGATGACCCACAGTAACCATTTTTGTCTTTCAAANGAAAAGTCCGCAATAGCATATGTTTATCTTTTAAGGATGACCCACAGTAACCATTTTTGTCTTTCAAAGTATCGCCGTAAAAACTAAATTGTCACCTGGCAAAGCCAGGCCGGTTCGCTAGTTTGCTATATATTAAAATGGAATCATTTTTCTTAATACCTCGCAGTAACGAACTGAGCAAAGCTTTCTTTCGTTGTTCCTAAGTTTACACTTTTTTTAACGTGGATAAATTTCCATTGAATGTTTGGTGCTGGTAGCGCGACTGTGGCCTGAGAAAACGGTGGCTTGAAAAAGCCGGTGAAGTGACGCCCTCGTGCTTCTATAAGCTGTTCACAGTAAAGTTCACGGTAGAGGCCCTAGTTAATTTTTATTTTCAGCCATATTGTATCCTTTAACAACTTTTTAAAAATAAATATTGCCATGCAAGTAATAAACCCAGTGTGTATATTCCACAGCACTCGGTAGTTAAGGTCTAAAGCTAAAATTAAATATATTTATTGACCATTATTCCAAATGAGAGAGGTTTAAAAAGTGCTCACTTTTCTNGGTCTAAAGCTAAAATTAAATATATTTATTGACCATTATTCCAAATGAGAGAGGTTTAAAAAGTGCTCACTTTTCTGTGAATAACCTATAGTCCTGTGACAACATAAAATACGCCCTGAAAGGCAATACTCTTACTAGGACTCCCGCCAACCTAGCGTTTGAAATGCGTTGCAGTGTGTCTGAAATACACGTTTTCCCAAGAAACGATTAAACGTGCGTACAATATGCTTATCTACAAAAAGAACATACACTTAGACGAGAGTTGTAAAACGCTTTCAAGACGTCACGTACATTGGAAACACCGTTTCTCAAAATACACGCGTCAGTAACATACAAAACTACTCGAGGCTCCCGCATTGAAACTTCCCTCTGCGGACTTTCCACGAATAAAACAATAAGGTCACCGCGGAAAGTCCCATTGGTACATGCAGCACAACGCTACACGCCAGTTCAGAGCCTTGCGCTTAGCGGCGATGGCATCCTCAACNCCCCCTCCCGCTCCCAGGACCGACCCCTTGTTTGCGTTGCGTGCCTGGGAAGGCCGCGCCCTTCAACAACACGCCCGGCCACAGGGTGGGTTCCAAAATTCTACACCCCTCCCAATTCACGACACGCGCGGCCATTGGGTGGTGTTCCAAAATTACACACCAACCTCGACAAAAACACGCACGACTACAGGTTGTGTGACAAAATTCAACACCGCCCTTCACAACGCACGGACGTTGGGTATGTTCCAAAATTCGACAACCACCCTTCAAAACACGCACGGTCATAGGGTATGTTCCAAGATTCAGAATCCCTGTCCAAAACACTCGCAGCTATAGGGCCTGTTCCAAAAGCTGTGAATGTAGGGTTACTATACAGCAGTATGTTCATAAAAGATGCAACATTGTCACTGTAGTTCAAAACACTGTTTTACAAAAGAATAAATATCGTAAACGGAGAGCTACATTCTGTGATTTTCGCTGTCTTATAACACTTTTCATCGACCACGCTGGTGTTTCAATGACCAAATTTATGAATTGGCAATAACACNTTTTCGCTGTCTTATAACACTTTTCATCGACCACGCTGGTGTTTCAATGACCAAATTTATGAATTGGCAATAACATATCAACATTCATTTCTGCCCTGAAAAAAATATTTACACAAAAATATTCAACAGTTTTTTTTTTATTAGAGCAGACATAGTTTCTTATAGACAGGGGCAGTGATATTTTACGAAAATATTTCGAGACAAGATACAGTCCAAAACACTGTAGGGTCGTCCAGCTTCTTTGATTGTCAAAAAAATGTTTTCGCCCGTGTTAACCGTTTGCGCACGAATCACGAAGGTTCAGTGCCGGAGTTACTTTGTCCTGAGTGGCTAGGCCAAAGACGCACACGGCACCAGCAGCCAATGGAGGTATAACAACAGCTGAGGTGTGTATATAGTGTTGAAGTCTACTGTGTGCTCCGATTTTTACGCGAAAAGTCACTGGCCCTACTTATAGAGAGACCTACGTGATAACTAGAGGTGCCCCCGCTAACAGTCGTGCCCTAGTTCCGCACATGTGCCTGTTGCCTGGTAAAGGCCAGGGGGTTTTGGTGGTAGGGTTGGAGGGGGGTGGAGGGAAGTTCACCGAAGGACAAAAGGGTTGCCCGCCGCGTGTGAACTAAGCTCGACTCGAGACGGGCCGGGCCTGTTCCTCCAGCGGTCCCGGGCCCCGCGCAAGATTCCACATTCACTTTCAACAATGTGACCTTGAGCGGACGAGGAGACGGGGGCCTGTTTATCGCCCAGTCATTTCATATCTCCGGCACGAGAGGGGGTTGGGAAAAATTGAGGCGGTTAAAAAGGGGGGTTGCGCGCGGCGCGAAATCAGAAGGTGGAAGGCTCCCCGAGCAAGAGTAGACCATGCCGCGCGATGCGGTCTACTCGCGGTTTCTTCTCACTTTTAGAATCAAACTTTTGAAAGATCACCGCGTGTATAGGGACAGGTTTCTAAGGCCCGAAGGCCAACACANCGGGCCTGTTCCTCCAGCGGTCCCGGGCCCCGCGCAAGATTCCACATTCACTTTCAACAATGTGACCTTGAGCGGGCGAGGAGACGGGGGCCTGTTTATCGCCCAGTCATTTCATATCTCCGGCACGAGAGGGGGTTGGGAAAAATTGAGGCGGTTAAAAAGGGGGGTTGCGCGCGGCGCGAAATCAGAAGGTGGAAGGCTCCCCGAGCAAGAGTAGACCATGCCACGCGATGCGGTCTACTCGCGGTTTCTTCTCACTTTTAGAATCAAACCTTTGAAAGATCACCGCGTGTATAGGGACAGGTTTCTAAGGCCCGAAGGCCAACACCCCCTCCATCCTCCCGCACTGCAACTGTACTCTGGTGAGTAAGGCAGTGCAAGGAACTTTCTCCTCTTGTCTCTTCTGGCCATTCTCTTTATTTGTGCCTTTACTCGGTATTCTACCGGCTTTCTCATTTTAAAAACCTGTCCTCATCGCCAATCTGGGATATTCCGAATTACTTATTTTGAAAGCCTTTACTTGAATACCCCATTATGGGTAGGGCCNCTCATCGCCAATCTGGGATATTCCGAATTACTTATTTTGAAAGCCTTTACTTGAATACCCCATTATGGGTAGGGCCAGTGACTTTTCGCGTAAAAATCTGAGCACACAGTAGAATTTGATACTCTATAGACACCTCAGCTGTTGTTATACGTCCATTGGCTGCTGGTGCCGTGTCCATCTTTGACCAAGCCACCCAGGACTAAGTAACTCCGACACCGAACTTTCGTGATTCGTGCGCAAACGGTTAACACGGGCCACAATATTATTTAGCCAATCAAAGGAGCTGGACAACCCTACAGTGTTTTTAGGACTGTATCTTGTCTCGAAATCTTTTCGCGAAATATCACTGCCCCTAATTATGTGTCATCAGAATTCTCCTCTTCTTGCCACTTATCGAAATCCTCTAGTCTTCTTCCACTTTTGGTGGCACACTCATCCCAAATCTTATGCTTTGTGTACTCGAGCCTTAGTTTGTGTTTCATTGGCTGTTGCTTCAGTTTAACCCCAGATCAGGTAGCAGGGAGTTTCGGGCCTTGCTCTATTTGCAANTGTGTTTCATTGGCTGTTGCTTCAGTTTAACCCCAGATCAGGTAGCAGGGAGTTTCGGGCCTTGCTCTATTTGCAGGTTCGTTATTGGTTGGAAGTCGTCAGAGGCGCGTGTCTAACAAGCTGCAGACAAATCAGAGCTGATAAACACAAATGTACGTGTTGTTGAAGTCTATCTTGTCCTCGACTGAATACGAAATTTCTCCGAGTCCTGATTATTACCTCTCCTCATTTCATCAGCCAAGATGTTGATCTGGTGCCTTTAACCAGTAAAACTATTTCGCATTATGAACAAATGCTAATATGATAAATCTCGTAATACCCACGTGTTGGAATGTAAACATTACAAATGGGCAAATCCGGAAGCAGACGAAAATTTTACAGCGTCATTCGCCAGGAATTAGGACGGCAAGTTACGTCGTTGGGTGGGGGAGGGAGAAGAGCATAAAACTGTACCGGTAACACAGGTCGGAATCGAACCTGAGACTCTCCGAATGAAAATTAGAGTTTCTTAACATCATACATACTCGCTAGATTTATATCACGTAAATTAGTTTTGATAAATATTCCCAACCCAGCAGCAAAATTGCGATGCAGGCGACTTGGGTTCGATTTGAAAAATGGATGAGTGACGNTGTGTTTCATTGGCTGTTGCTTCAGTTTAACCCCAGATCAGGTAGCAGGGAGTTTCGGGCCTTGCTCTATTTGCAAGTTCGTTATTGGTTGAAAGTCGTCAGAGGCGCGTGTCTAACAAGATGTTGATCTGGTGCCTTTAAGGTCATTTTGATAAAGCGTAATACTTGTTTACGATTATACTATTTTCTCGTAATACCCACGTGTTGGAATTTAAACATTACAAATGGGCAAATCCGGAAGCAGACGAAAATTTAACAGCGTCATTCGCCAGGAATTCGGACGGCAAGTTACATCGTTGGGAGGGGGAGGGAGAAGAGCATAAAACTTTACCGGTAACACAGGTCGGAATCGAACCTGAGACTCTCCGAATGAAAATTAGAGTTTCTTAACATCATACATACTCGCTAGATTTATATCACGTAAATTAGTTGCGATAAATATTCCCAACCCAGCAGCAAAATTGCGATGCAGGCGACTTGGGTTCGATTTGAAAAATGGATGAGTGACGTCACTCCACCCCCCCTCCCCGACAGCCAACAAGGTCTGCTGTGGAGTGGAGAGTTTTGGACGGCTTATAACAGCGAGGTCTTGAGAGCCGATGAGGGTGATTGAGGTGAGTATGGAGCAGCGCAGGAATGAAAGGGCGGGGGAAACGGGAGATCTCCGAGAAAACCCGCCGACCACAGCGGCATCGTCCGGCACGATCCCCACATGCGAAAATTCGGGAGCAACCCCGCTGAGAATAGAACCCGCCTCNTAGTCTTGCTACTACACCACCGCAGCCCCAGATCTGGTGTCAACCGCAACTTTTGTCCGACTGAAGTCAACTGGCCCGACAATGTCGTTACGCCTTGGTGACGAGACGGTCGAATCCGCGATTGTTCCAGTCCAACGCGTCTGCCCTCCTTACCTACAAAATACCATGATTCATCATTCATGAGCTTTGATCCAGGCACCAGTGGTTCGGAACTGACCACATGCAAGAAGTCCCGTCGCGTTTTAGCCTTCTTATGCACGTGCATGCTGCATGAAACACAAACATGCAGGCTTTACTGCCGAGACCGGAGGAGCTACTGCCAAGACCGGAGGAGCTACTGCCAAGACTGGAGGAGCTACTGCCAAGACCGGAGGAGCTACTGCCAAGACCGGAGGAGCTACTGCCAAGATCGGAGGAGCTACTGCCATAAGTTATGGAATATATTCGCATCTCTAATCGGCAAACGACTAGAGGAATTTGATAAATGGTATCAGCGAATATCTGATGACCCATAACGGGGTATTCAGATAAAGATTTATAACACAAGTAAACCGGAGAATCCCTGATTGGCAAGGAGGACAGATTTTTAAAAAGAAAACCGGTAGAATACCGTGTTCAGGCATATAGAAAGTGAATGGCCCAAAGAAATGAACAGAAAAAGTGCAGTACACTGTTTTACTCTTCGGAGTACAGTTACAGTGCGGGAGGTTTGTAGGGTGCACTGACCTTCGGGCCTTAAAAACCTGCTCATTTTCAGTCATTCGAGAAAGTAAATAACCCGTACCTACGTGTTTTTTTGTTAATTTTTCGATTTTTTTAACAGTTAAATTTTAAACTTTTTGTGGTTTCTTTAACGAAGTTGTTTGCAATTGTTGATTCCTCAGTATCACTTCTGAAACTATTCTCACGGCGCTGGTACAAATCGCCTTTACCATGTAGAGTTTTCTAAGTCAAATATCTTAAGCAGTTTAACTTACGAGAGTTATTCATTAGTTCAAAGGAAATTTCAAAGAAAGTTAGGTTTGGTGATATCCAATTTTTTCCTCATACATGTTTTTGATTTATGGTAATATTAACTGTCTTTAGAGCAAAGAAAAACATTTCTTTGAACTAATTTTCTTAACAATGGAGAAATCGTATTGTACACTAAAGGAAAGCGTTATGGGATTTTAAAACTTTTCTTTCGTACATTTTATTTCTTAGTACGTAATGAAATTTACTAAATACCAAGTTACAAAAAAAATTCCTTGGATTATCGACGTAATGGTGTAACATTCAAAATAGTGGTAATTGACTTTACCACAAAGACTACAGTTGAACTATTCTTACGACAGTGCCATTAATATATAAAAAAAAAAAAAAAAAAAAAAAAAAAAATATATATATATATATATATATATATATATATATATATATATTGCTTTGGCAAACATACGACCACACAAAATTGCTTGGTGGCTGAAGGTCAGCGGATTTGCCGAGTTCCTAGTAAGAAAAGCTGACCTTGAGTAGCTAAGAAATTCCGTGCACACGCTAGTTCCTTCATTGGCTGTGGGCGGAATTTTAGAGATCCGAACCCTTTGGTAAAAATTTTTTAAGGGTTGTCGGCAGCTGTAGAGACACAAAAAAAGTATCAAGTTTCGTGTCTTAAGTTACCAAGGACTCCGTTTCAAACGTAGGGTACCATCATTCCCTTTCGTGTTTCCTAAAAAAACATTGATCGTGACGAGTGCTGAAAAAATACGCAGTTGCTCACGAATTTTACTGGAACGACGCACCTGGATAAATACCGGGGATTTCTTCCCTTAGTAAGTTATGGATAACATATTTTCAGGATATGTCGTCTGCTTCGGTGTTTATGGTGCACTTTTGATAATGTAATTTCCTGTTAGTTTTTGTGTTCTTAGGTTTGTGCGGTGACGTATAAAAACTGGTAAAATTCAAGGAATTTTAGCCACATTTACAGTTTATGCAACCGATGTGAAAATAAACAAATCCACTTAAATGTCACTACGAAAATTGTGAACTGAGGAGGTATTTAAATATTAAGAGCATATCATTTAAAAAGGAAAATGACTTTCACTGAAACAAGCATTATATAAATAGGCTTTTAAAATTTCACTCCAGCCCGTCTCTAAAGTAGGTCCCGGATAGGAACTTCGTCACAAGCTGCGGCTTTTATTTCTTGTTTGCAGCGACTACGGGAAAAGGGTGTGATTAATTAATTTCAGTTTGGCAACGCGGCTAACAGCAGAAGAGTCGCGCGTCGTGGAAAAGCGAAAGTCTGTAGCCAGTGAGATGCGCGGTTGTAGCCCGCCGAGGGAGTTCCCTCTGGAAGACGGGTCTTGGGAGAAACGGTGATTCTCCCCCTCTCCTCCGGGGAGTTTTAAAAAAATACCTGAGGCGCAAAAAAAAAAAAAGTAGGCAAGGACGAGGACCCAGGAAGGAAGGAACCGAGATTGGAGGGTTCGCCAAAGGAGGCCCCAGGTATGATAAGGGGGAAGGAAGAAGCCCGCAATGTTGACAGGCTGTTGTTTAGAACTCAATACGGGCTGTGGGCCGGGGAGGTCCTACAGACCAGAAGGCAACGCAGACTGGGTCCTGGAGGCCTGCTGAAGCACGCGTGCAGCTGCTGAAGAACGTGTGCACCAGCACTGCACGTATCAACGCAATTACCTTCCTCAATACCACAGACTAAATAAAGTAGACATATTTCCATCTTCTGCATTTCCCCGACATCCAACATCGATTCGCCCAGCGCAAGTAGGAACTGTCAGTCACATGGTTAACACTGATGAACATGTTGGTCTCCGTTTGAATTTCCAACAGACCTAAGTTTTTATACGGATCAAATACTTTCACCAACTTGAATATACGCGTATCTTGTTTGCAATAAAATTTCGTTAGAGGAAGTGTACAAAAATCTCAAAGCACTAATTATCTAAACAGTGTTTTAAACTCTAATCCTATCGACAGTGTATCTGATAGTACTGTTACGTGCTTCTGCCCTGCATAACTTCTCTTGCTCCGTCCGCTCGAGCGAGCGAATAAGAGTGTCAAGACCAGGCGAGCGGTAACGCGAGAAGTGCGCGGCGATTTACAAAAGCGAGCGGCCACGTGCGCGCGAGATAAGCTTATCGGGACTTGTGCGCTACTGACCTTCAGCGGATTGATTTTCTGGGGTTATCTTTGAAAGAACGTTCAGGTCATCGCCCCCTACTCTCCTAGCGTTACTCGGGATGCGGGGAACCTTCTAGATCGGGCCAGCGAGGCTACTTAAGCCACGACGGGCCTCCGAGCCGAGAGTCTAGAATTTGTAGGGTTGTGCGATCGTAAGCGCCAGGTGTGCGAAGACAGCGAAGCGACGAGCCAGCANTTCTAGATCGGGCCAGCGAGGCTACTTAAGCCACGACGGGCCTCCGAGCCGAGAGTCTAGAATTTGTAGGGTTGTGCGATCGTAAGCGCCAGGTGTGCGAAGACAGCGAAGCGACGAGCCAGCAGAGCGACGAGTGGCGGCGAGAGTGACCAGCGGGAGTGAAGTCTGCGGACTGCGAGCATCGGTACAGTGAAGAGTGCGACTGGCGGGCTGGACTATTGAACTGGTTGCGTAAGTGTAAGACATTGGGAATGATGCCTACATATAGATTTAATATCTGTAAATAATAGGTGTGAAGTGAATGACTGTAACCGATACAGAGACATCGATAAGGACTCAAATTAGAATTGAGATATGCATTAAATATTGCGTTCAGTGAGAATAATAAGAGTAATAGTGGAAAAAGATAGTTTAAAGTTGTAATTGTATATAATAACTGTGTGAATAAATATTAAAAATCAAATTTGGTTCTTATATTTTTATTTATATTTTTATTTTAATGAACAAAAAGCTGAGGCTCTAAAATACACAGGACTGTGGGGTCTAGCTTACAGGTAGTTTAACAAGCGAAACTTTCTCGTCCCTATCAATAAACATACAGAAGGGCGCTCAAGTTGTCGACACTTGGAAGTAAGTGCTTCCCACGTGTAATACGAGGATCTTGTGGAAGAGTTGCAACGTGCATTCCTTCTCGTCTTCGCCGACGTTCTTGCGCAAAGATCAGTGAAACTGTACCTACGCCTGAGGCGCACGGCATGGCAGTTATCTGTCCCCGCGCCGTTCACTGAGAGCTGGACGAAAAGCAGCTGACAGCAACGATACTTCTTTGCCTTTACTCGCGTGGAAGCTCGTTCGAAAGTGCCTTCTCGTTACGTAAACTTTCGAATAACACGAAACAGAAATCCCCTACATTCACGCTACAAAAATACGCGACAGCAGTGAACCAAAATTCCAACCTGAAACGATGAAACTTTCTCATCTGGGGGGGGNNNGGGGGGGGGGGGAGAAAATAGCCCTTAAAGTACGACAAATGTACCGAATTAAAATATGAAAGAAGAAATTTTATATAACACGGAGATATACGGTACTACACCTATCGCTCCAGCTCCCCCTTTTTTTTCTTCTCTCTTCCTCGCTCCCCATCTCCCCCCCCCCTCTACAACCACTAAGGGCACGCATGTCGATGGACACGTCACGCAAGCAGAGAATTTTTTTCCTTGCGGTTTCGTGATTTGTGTACACGCAATGTGATCGAGAACAGTTGGAGAACTTTATGCGCTTTAACACTTTCAACACGTTTCCCTATTCCATACGGACAATCATTTATTTATATGTCCTCGTTTTTTTTTTATTATCTACAAAAATACAGTTGTGTTAAGTCGAAAGTTGGGTAGGCAATTAATATACTAAAATAAATTTCGCCTTAAAAAATATCACAAAATTTGGGGAGAAAAAACTCCGCTCGACAATGTGACACGTGAAACTGATCAACACTATTAATTCTGTTTGCTGTTGTCATAGGTGGACGAGAATGGTCATTTTCTGGAATTAGTTAAGCTTTGTTTACATGAAGCGGGGGAATATCCTGAAAGTAGGACTTTAACAGGACTGGAAGCAACCACGAATGAACTACATAACTTCTAACTGTGTAATTATAATGACAGCTATTAAAATTTAATTCATAGCATAGACGATATTTTCGAAGCGGTTACATTAATGTTAATGGATTACTTTGGCTACCCTTCGCCAATTATTGAAGTCCGTAATTTTGATGACCTTGTAGAAGCGTAATTTTAATTTACAAGCCTTGACTTGGCAGCCAAGAAGCAGAAACGTCAGCGTAATTGTCTTTCAGAACTGTTGTATCCGGCCGAACGGAAATCGGACAATCTTTTCGAGGTGCAATTGCGTATGGTTGCAAAATACCAATTATTATCGCAGAAGGCGCATCTTTCCTTATCTCGCCACAGGGCGGTCTTTATTATTTCACTTGCGACATGCGACATTACTGACAAAAAAAAAATATATATATTTCATCGGGCACAATGCTGCGCGGCAACCCCCGTAATTTAAACAATGGGCGATCTGATGGCAGTGGCGGATTCTTTCGTGGTTGCACGTGTAATTTAACGTCACTAAATCGAGAAATATTACATTCCTTTAGTATAGGTGATTTATATTATGCAACTAAACACATTTTTTCAGCTTCACGTGTTTTTACGCGAGTTACCACCTCGTAAAGTTTGACGGTGTAATTACAAAACGTCATGTATATTACATCTTTCCATCGAATCGTCTCAATTCATTATCGACAGTAGCAGTGACATTTCGCGAAAAGCTTTTGAGACAAGATACAGTACAAAGCACTGTAGGGTTGTACAGTTTCTTTGATTGGCTAAAAAATTTTCTGGCACGTGTTAACCATTTGCGCACGAATCACGAAGGTTCAGTGTCGGAGTTACTTAGTCCTGAGTGGCTTGTTCAAAGACATACACGGCACCAGCAGCCAAAGTAGGTATAACAACAGATGAGGTGTGTATATAGAATTGAAGTCTACTGTGTGCTCCGATTTTTACGCGAAAAGTCACTGGCCCTAGTTATCGACCTTTATACCTGAAAAGCACGTATTGTAGGGTCTTCCATTGAGAGCACGCTGCCTTCTATGTTGGTGCAAGTCTGTTTGATCCGACAATAATGTGGCCGTGATTTCCCTTTATTTGTGATAGTATTTGTTACCGGTGTTTCATTAGACACAGACCACATCACTTCGCAAGAGGTCGTGTGTACTCCATTTACGGACTTCCGATAACGTCGAGCACTAAGGGAGGCGCCCCCCTCCCCGCCTAATGGCAGCATTATAATAATATTTTTCTTTCATGTTATAATTTAAATGACCTGAGTTCAAGCACATGTGTGGTCTGTGTACACAGTAACAATAATTTCGTAGTGCTACAAAACGTTTTCTTATAAAAATTGCAAGACATTTATTTGTAATATTACAACATTAAGACGTTTTAAACTTATATTGTTTAAAAAAAAAATTATTATTTTCGTGATTTAAAAAAAAAAAACATTTGTAACGAGAAAATAATGTAGGAGTGCGAAATCTTTCTAACAGTAATCACAAATAAAAAAATACGTCTCCGGCACTGAAACGCGAACCAACTTTGTTGAGGTTGCCATGCAAGCACTTTACCACAAAACCACTTCAACATACAGTCTTTGGTCTTATTTTAGTGGTATGATTGTAGTTCATTAACTCAGACAAGAATATAATCTGACGTCTTGGGAAGGATTGAGGTTAGTGGTTTAAGCAATTACTGCGCTTCAAAAGGATATTAAGTCTGCAGGTGGACTTAACAGTTGCACATTTGGGAATTTTATAGTTGTAGGTTATATTCTTTCAAGAACTTTGCTTCGGGGTAACACTTACGCTGCAAAAAAAAATTATTATTACAGGACGAGGAAACTACACGCAACAGAGAGCTTATCCTCCCTGCGAAAGTAACGCGAAAGGCAATGAAGATTTTTACACTCTAAAAAACGTTAAAAGAAAACATTTTCTCCCGAAATTCAATTATTATTATTCAATATGTCACTCGTAAACACATTCACATACTTGCTACAAGTGAAATAATTACCACAGAATGTAATAGTTTGCAAATTTGACTTCGCGACAAAGTAATTCTTAGTCATTACAAATATTTTCTCTAGATATTTTTGTGTTCTTAGACATTTCTGTAAACGTAGAAATAATTTGTGAGTAAAATTTACAAATATTTTAACAGTGTAATTATTAAAATTGCCTATAATTGTTTTTATATAAAACAAAACAAAAAAAAAAAAAGGGAAAAAAAATTGTCTAAACCACTTTGGCCAACGTTCCATCTCAATATTAGCCCGATCCTACCCCCAGAAATAAGATACATATTCTGGATACTCCCCTAAATGAAGTCACCAACTCCTGGCATTGAAAACGAGACATGTTCCCCTCTTTTCATTTCCCCTCCGTCCCCCTGGCCGAGGTGACGTCAGTTAAGGCGCGCCGGCGGAGCGAAGATGAATGCGGCAGCTCTCATCTCCTGTAATTAAAGTTCATCACGTGGCAGACACGGTCAAGATTACCAGAGCGGGGCGCTGACGTCACCCGCGGAATCCGATGGGCGGTTGGGATTANGACAACTCATAATCCGAATGAGAGGCACGCGTGATTGCACCCACTCACGAGTGGTATATCTGCAGGTGAAACTGCGTTTTAGACTCCTTGCCACATCACCCCGAGTATACTCGTTCATATCCGACGCGTTGCAGAATAGGTGATATCACGGTCGGTACTGTACGAGTACATAAGTTAGCACCAATGCGGACATCGCTTTCCCCTGGGCAATGCCATTGGCTGCTGTTGGCACGCTTACTATTTTCACAATTGGTTGCTTCTTGTGGCACGGATCTACTGTAACCCTATCCGAAGGTTCCAAAGTGTCAGTTAACTCGTAAGTAGGGCCAGTGACTTTTCGTGTAAAAATCGGAGCACACGGTAGACTTCAATACCATATACACACCTCAGCTGTTGTTATACGTCCATCGGCTGCTGTTCCCGTATCCGTCTTTGACCAAGCCACTCAGGACTAAGTAATTCCGAAACTGAACCTTCGTGATTCGTGCGCAAACGGTTAACACGGGTCAGAACATTTTTTAGCCAATTAAATAAGCTGGATGACCCTACAGTGCTTTGGATTGTATCTTGTCTCGAAATCGTTTCGCGAAATATCACTGCCTCTACTCTTAAGTACTGTTCACGCTAAATNTTTGGATTGTATCTTGTCTCGAAATCGTTTCGCGAAATATCACTGCCTCTACTCTTAAGTACTGTTCACGCTAAATTTTTTTTCCTCTTTTTCTACATCTGATATGAAAAGTTAAGGCTTACGTTAAGGGGTTAGTTTCTCTCTCAAACCTCGTCAGGAGAATACCACTTCCCGTTTTTCATTTTTTATATTCAATTAATTTGTCTATTTGGTATTTTTGAGTGCCCCTGAACAGAGACAAGGCTTGACAGGGGAACACTAGACATTCAGGAATGACACGGAATCGGCCGGGACCTGTACTAAGGAACCATCCCGGAATTCGCCTTGAGTGATTTCTGAAAACCCTGGAAAACCAAAACAAAGATGGCGGGGTTGGGAATCGAAGCCAGGTCCTCTCGAATACGAGCAGAGTGAAATACCATGCTCTACCTCGCTACAGGCTACTTACACTTTAATGGTACCTACGTATTACTTTCCCTTTAAATTCCTCTGCAGTTCTGCTTTAATGTGCTACGTCGAATATATCATTTCTTTCAAGATCTTGCGCTAATGAACCATCAACGGTCTTCGCGTTTTTTTTTTAATGTAATGATGCTCAGTAATTTCAGACTTACAACAATGATACTTAAAATTGGTTAATTACCAAATACTTAAAACTGGTTTATTGCCACACTCGGACAAGTCTACTTAACGACCACTTAGGAGTTCACATTACAACACAAGACACGCCAACAAAAAAAAAAAAAACATTCACGCTCGACAAATCGTTAACCTCATGAGAAATTCTCGTAATTCCAAAAAATGCATTTTGGAGAATAGAGAAAAAAAAACAAATCAATTTGATTAAAAAGGTAATTTTGCGCTCTTTGAAAAAAAAAATTGTTATGAATAATTTAGCATTTTGAAGGAGAGAGAAAAAACATAATCACTTTTATTTAAAAGGCAATTTTGTCCTCTTTGAAAAAAAAAATTGTTATATGTAATTTAGAAAAATATGCATTTAACCCAGATTAGAAAGATAAATTTGCATAAAACATAATTAGTGTATGCGTACTAGTTTTTCGCAGTTGTAAAGCACATACTAATGTTAAGAGGTTTCTATTTTTCGTTTGCAAATTATTTCTAAACTTTTCAGGAGATCTGACCTTTTCTTTGTAAAAAAAATGGCATAAAGACTTTTTTTAAANATTCCAAAAAATGCATTTTGGAGAATAGAGAAAAAAAAACAAATCAATTTGATTAAAAAGGTAATTTTGCGCTCTTTGAAAAAAAAAAATTGTTATGAATAATTTAGCATTTTGAAGGAGAGAGAAAAAACATAATCACTTTTATTTAAAAGGCANAAAAAAAAAATTGTTATGAATAATTTAGCATTTTGAAGGAGAGAGAAAAAACATAATCACTTTTATTTAAAAGGCAATTTTGTCCTCTTTGAAAAAAAAAATTGTTATATGTAATTTAGAAAAATATGCATTTAACCCAGATTAGAAAGATAAATTTGCATAAAACATAATTAGTGTATGCGTACTAGTTTTTCGCAGTTGTAAAGCACATACTAATGTTAAGAGGTTTCTATTTTTCGTTTGCAAATTATTTCTAAACTTTTCAGGAGATCTGACCTTTTCTTTGTAAAAAAAATGGCATAAAGACTTTTTTTAAAACTAGGTTAAGGAAAAATAAGGTAGAGTGCTGGCCCAAGTTGCGCAGTAGCTACTCCGTGCACACAACATTAGACTGCTTTTCTGCCAACATGACTATCATAAAAGACGTAAATATGATTTGAGGTTAGAGTAATGGTTATTTAAACAAGTGCTCTGAGATCTTTGTACGCTTTCTCTAACATAGCTTTAATGCAATTACATTCAGTCAAAACATTTTATTCATATAAAAGGGCGGGTCTGTTCAAAATTCAAACGTAAAAATAACACGTTGATCAGTGTTGACCACGTGACCTTGNAGTAACTCCGACACTGAACCTTCGTGATTCGTGCGCAAGCGGTTAACACGGGCCAGAACATTTTTTAGCCAATCAGAGAATCTGGACGACCCTACGGTGCTTTGGACTGTATCTTGTCTCGAAATCTTTTCGCGAAATATCACTGCCCCTGGGTATAAATTATAAAATCCGGAGGACTGCTTATAAGAAACGCTAAATTTACACCTTCGAAAGCACACATATGTAACGTACCATCGGGGATATTAACTCATACCGTTTGCACGGAATGTTGACGTTAAAAGTACGCGCGGAGGATTTCTCCAAAAATAACTGTATAACTTCAACATTGCAGTCGCTCTGTAACCAAGGCGTGCAGTAAGAAAATCAGAATAAGGTCAAATGAAAGCAGCGTCGTAACTGTTTTGTCGAAGCTGAAAGCTGGTGACAACTGTAATGTTCAGTTATTCGCGTGATTGTGAGAAACTAAACATCATATGATAGAAAAAAAAATNAAGCTGGTGACAACTGTAATGTTCAGTTATTCGCGTGATTGTGAGAAACTAAACATCATATGATAGAAAAAAAAATGACGGTACTGTAGGCCTGCTGCGCTGTAATTTACTTTCTATGCCGTGAAATATAATCATTGTGAAGCTGCGGTACTTATATAGTCACACTCAAAATCTCGATACTAAATTTGCACAGGTGAGAAGTTAGTTTGGTGAAGAGTAACCTGAGATTTATCTCTACTTGCGAAATAAGAAGCTCTACCATTATGCTGCAGAGAAAAATTACTGCAGCCGGAGCCGCGGTGGTGTAGTGGTTAGGGGTTTTTTTTTTTCGTGGCCAGCCGAAAGCCAGACACGCCAACTTTTTCTTTTCACCCCCGCACCTATGCCCTTCCTGGTTAATGCAAGGGTATATCATTGTGTTCTATATCTTATAACTAGGGGCAGTGATATTTCGAGACAAGATACAGTCCAAAGCACCGTAGTGTCGTCCAGCTTCTTTGATTGGCTAAAAAATGTTCTGGCCCGTGTTAATCGTTTGCACGCGAATCACGAAAATTCAGTGTCGGAGTTACTTAGTCCTGAGTGGCTTGGTCAGAGACGGACACGGCACCAGCAGCCAATGGAGGTATAACAACAGCTGAGGTGTGTATATAGTATTGAAGTCTACTGTGTGCTCCGATTTTTACGCGAAAAGTCACTGGCCCTAGTTATAACTTTCCTTCCCTTGGCTCTCTCAGGCCACATATATTTAACCTTTTGTTTTTAATACTTCACATACCATCATCCTTTGATTGATCACAGTCGTATATTGTTTCGAACTATATTTTATTTGACTGCCGAGCTGCTCGGGGGGAGAGAGTGGCGCGGTTGAACCCGCCGTCAACCCTGACTCTCCCGGCAACCTGCCGACTATTCCTTTCATTCTAATATATATATTTATACTCTAATTCTCTAAGCCATCGTATAGCGAGTCTACAATATATTAACTATATCCATCCCTTCGTTAGGCAGCAGCCAGGAGGGGGGTCTTTGGACCGCTATTCGATCCCCCCCCCCTTCCCACGTATAACATCCTTCAGTCTAGTTTCTCGTCATTTAATTCTCGTGTTCCTTGTTCCATTTGCCAAGCCCGTATATTTCCAGTCTTTTCTATTGGTTCCTAAGTGTCAGTTGTTGCGAGAAATTCCTAAGCACTTATCACGCAAAATATTTCCTCTTTTGCCATCTCTGAAATGAAATATTAATGTTTAGGTTAGGGGTTCATTACGGGATTTACAAAATACCTCTTTGTGTGGAACATCAGAAATAATAAATTTAATACAGGGATGAAGGGGTTTCAAACCGACGCGGCCGTGGACAGCAGGGAGGGGATGACTTAGAGAGGGTTTACCTGCGTGCCGACGATGTAAGGTCAGCGCTGTAACCGACTGCAGCGACGGAACAATGGCCGCAGACGCGAACCAAGGCGTATAAATAATGGAGACGTGCTTGTTTTATTTTTTTCTTTCGTTCCGGGATGTGCGGAGCGAGACGAGACAAAGCTCAGTCCGGCCGGCCACAGGCCTTGGGAGCGCCGAGGGCTTTATCACTCGACCTCCAAGCGAGCAGACCATTTAACTGCTCAAATACATGATGTTTGGTTTTCCCCGAAGGCAATCCACCGCGCAGGCCGAGTCGCCCTCGTCTTGTTTGGTCAGCTCCTCGTACCACCGCACAGAACAGGCGACCTCACAGAAGCGAACAGCGCACATCCACCGCGCAGACCGGGTCATCCTCGTCTTGTTCGGTCTCGGGCGTGGCTGCAGCTCCGCGTACCGCCGCACAGAACAGGAGACCTCACAGAAGCGAACAACGCACAGCAGTTCCCTCATTAAAAGACCATCACCGCAGCTCATAACAAGGTACACCTGAATTATGCGAAAATATTTCTGCACATGCTAGATTTCAATACCCTAAGGGCGTAGCAGCAGTTTTATTTTGCTTATTGGTGGCGTGTGCATGTGAGGAGACATTTTCTTGCTTGACTGGCCAATCAGAATAAGGTAACTCCGGTGCTGTACGCCTGTGATTTGCGGGCAGACACCTAAAGCGCGAAACACCTAGATCTCCCAATCACTGCCGTGGATCTCAGCTAAAGTGTTATGAAGTTCAACTGGTCGTGAAATCTTTTCGCGAAAATCGGGTGTCCCTACTCATAACTTAATTTGTAGACACCTGAAGAATTCGCGGATTCATTTTGGGACAAGCTGTAATGTAAAACACGTGCTTTTATATAACTTTCGGCATTGGTTCACGCGGTGTTGGACATCTCCTGGAGAACGGTGTCCAATTGTGGCCTCCCACTGTGACAGCAGACAACTAATGTGCAGTTGATATCGTCTTATTTGTATATAAGTCTGTGGAGTCTATCTAGCCTGCAGGTCATTTAACTCGCGAATTTTTCAGATCCCTTCTTATTTTTATAGCTACCTGTTTTTCGAGAAAATATTTAAGCGGAGGCTAGACTTCAATTTCCTATATACACACTTTCAACGTTACTTTGGCTATTGGCCGCCTGTATTTTGTCGCAAGAGCCTGTTACATGAGTGAGCCAACCAGAATTAAGTTTCTCCGATACTTACCGTTCGTGATTCGTGGGCAGACAGATAAGACGCGTAATAATTCAATCGATACAATCGCGAAAGTGGTTCTGAACCAAAGTGTTTTGGAACACAACTTGTCCTGATATCTTTTCACGAAAGACATGTTCCCTACTTATTGGTAGGGCCAGTGACTTTTCGCGTAAAAATCGGAACACACAGTGGACTTCAATACTATATACACACCTCAGCTGTTGTTATACCTCCATTGGCTGCTGGTGCCGTGTCCGTCTTTGACCAAGCCACTCAGGACTAAGTAACTCCGACACTGAACCTTCGTGATTCGTGCGCAAACGGTTAACACGGGCCGGAAAATTTTATGGCCAATCAAAGGAGTTGGACGTCCCTACAGTGCTTTGGACTGTATCTTGTCTCGAAATCTTTTCGCGAAATATCACTGCCCCTACCAATGTGGTATCACGAATGATGTTCCTTTGTTAATATCTAGAAATGTCTAAAAGACGACGGAAAGAAAATAAAAATAAAAATATATTTTTATTTGCACGGTGCCAAGAACTCAAATGCTAATATGTAAATTTCTGCATTTTTACAATTAATTTTTTGAACTACTTGCCGAGATTACTTTTGTAACACTGCAATTGAAGTAAACCAAATCTTACAGCATATTACCATGGAATATAAAAAGCATTACAGTATGTTAACAAGCAAATACTGTCGATTTCGCTTTCATAATAAAAATGGAGATAAAAGTAGTAAACACACAGTGTTTACTTTGTACTGTCGCAAGATTTTTTTTCTGCACCAATTTTGCGAAGATTTGTTTGTAAAGCATACGAATTTTTTTTTTCCTTGCATACGCCCGGTTAATTTTATTTTAATCAGCTCTACTAATTTTCATAGCTTATAGAACCAATACATGAGAAACTAGCGATGCAATAATTTATTCACGTTCAGAAATCAACATTATCTTAGTGTCTGTGTCACTCTTTGCTAGAGACGTGAAAAATTCGCGAGTTCAACGTCCTCCAGGCTACACTCGACGGTCTTATATGCAATCGTGCGGATATCGATTGCCCATTGGTTGCTTGCTCCCACAGGGGAGAGCGACGATTGGGCGTGCATTTCGATGTTTGTTTCTCATTGGCCCAGGATTCTCCAGGAGGTGTCAAAAAACGCGCGGAACAATGGGAAAGTTGACACAAATATAAGAGTTTTCCAATTCTAGCTTGTCCCAAAACTAATCCGCGAATTTTTCAGTTCTTTACTCATAGGTAAACACGCTGTGGCCTTAGATGCCGCACGAAGGAGAGATACCGCACCTCGCTAGAGCCACACCCGCGCTGATGACTCCAGTTGCCAAGAGAGGACCACACAAATCCTTGGCCAAAGAGTTGATGGGCACATAGAGAGAAAAAACGGCGCGGCGGGTGCTTTGAAGTGGCCGCACCCGTTCGTCCATTGGCTTGCGCGGGGCTCTGGGAACGTGCCTCGTGCGTGACTGGCCGCTGCGCGCTGCGGAAGGTTCCCTATTGGCTGAGTAATTTACCAGGCGCCGATTGGCGAACGACTTTCCGGCATGTCGCTGTCCAGAGACGCCATTTTGCTGGCGTGTGCTGCTGGAGTTCGCGGTGCAAGCGGATGTTTCACATCTGTATACTTACCTGCTCTGTAGTTCCACGCTGGTTGCGTCAGGGCTTACTTTTGTAATAATAAAAAATCAAATTTGTTTTTATCTTGCTGCGCACTGGTTTATGCCCAAGCCTTCCCCCAGAAATTTCGCTGGCAGAATGTTTATCAAGCATATCTTCGATTACGAATCGAATTAAAGTAAAATAGTTCACTATTTTTTTTGTAGGCTTATGAACATCTCAGTACGTTCTTTCACGTGCATGACCTTGACATTGAGCGCACTACAATAGCGGGCGTTCCTATTTCTCCCGCTTCCTGTATTCCTCAGCCAAACGAACTGCGAGTCACGTTTCAAACTGTCATTAACGTGATCAAGACAATCGCTGTGGGTTGATAGTACGGCTTTCACGTCGCAACGTGCCTTCAGAAGTGTATTATTTCTGCGATGGTTACACGTCTTGTTTAGACGGTCGTAAATCCTATTCATTATCAATACCATGGCTGTTCGGGGTAAAGTGAGCACGTTTGAAATTAACGTTTTGAAACTAACCTTTGAATAATCACTATCCGTTAACTGCAAAGAGGTTAATGTACATATGGCACACAGGCTCCCAGTTAAAGTCCATTCACGGTTACTTCCAACGTTTCTGAAGCCCTGCTAAAAATTCTACTTCCACGATATCCCTCCGCCTCATGCTAACAAAGCTAAACCCGAGTATAGAAAATCACACCAGAGGGACGGCGCACCGCATTCGTGCGCACTCGATGTAATAATATTTTGCGTAAGAACTATTTCTTACTAGGCATTATCAACAGATCTATTTTATCGATGTTTTTATTCATATTCACTATGAATGGAATATTATAATTTAGAAATAAAATTTAAAAATAAAATTTCAAGTTAACTTAAAGTAAGGTACTTATATATTAACACAAGTTTAAAACGCTTGTGATGCATAGCATATCTAGGAAACAACCAAACACGTGATAAATGGGGTGATTTTTCAAAAGGTTTGATTCAGTAAGTATGAAGAAACCGCGAATAGACAATAAGTTGGGAGCTAATTAAGGAAAATAGTTCGGCGTCTTGACGTATTACGAGTGCAATGTTTAGAATGATGGAAAATCAACTTAGTGTTTTTTTCTGCTATATTTATACACACTCTAGTACGAATCAGTAGCATTAGAACACACTTAGGTTCATAACAATTTCCCATTTCCCCTTGCAGTGACCCACAAATAAAGCCATGTAGTCCACGTGGCAATCGCGTGCAATAAACTCCCACTGTCACAGATGTAGTTTGTAGAGGAAAGCGTGACGACAACAACACTGCGCGCCCTGCGCGTACGGGCGACGGGGCACCGGGCGCGCGTGGGATTATCCACCTTATCGCCGTGCGGCTCACCGTCGGCTCAGCGATTGCACCCGGGTCTGACGGGCTGCAAGGTTAGGTGTGCAAACCTTCTGGAACGAGTTAACGGGAACTTCAGTTCTCGGGTCTCGCCAAAGCAAGGTCTTCCAGGGCCACACGGGGGAATT
>NQII01001746.1:219970-244431 GCA_002778355.1 Clitarchus hookeri
GTCCCTCAAGCTGCTGCCCACTAAGTTTGGTCAAAAGAAGTCGGAAGGTTGTGACGTCATAAAACGTCGCAAAAGCCGCCATTTTTGCCTGGGAAAGTTGGATGGCTCCAGCTTCCATTAATTATTTTACATATTGAACCTGTTTTTAAATTCCTTGCGTTGTTAGCCGAGTTTACCCAATCGGGAATCGTGTACGTAAAAAAAAAATGTTATTTCCGACTTCAATAACTGGAAAAGCCGTATCAATTTCTCCTTGATATCGATAATACGTAGANAAAAAAAAATGTTATTTCCGACTTCAATAACTGGAAAAGCCGTATCAATTTCTCCTTGATATCGATAATACGTAGAGACCTGAAAAATTCGCGGATTCATTTCGCCTGTTCGATCTTACGTTCTGTGCACGCAAATATATTAAAGTACCATTGGTCCACACGGTGTTTGACGCCTCCTGTAGAACGCTGGTCCAAACGTTGCCTTCCACTGTCACAGCAGACAAACCAATGTGCAGGTGATATCTGCATATTTGTCCATATNGCTGGTCCAAACGTTGCCTTCCACTGTCACAGCAGACAAACCAATGTGCAGGTGATATCTGCATATTTGTCCATATGACTGTGCCGTCTAGCCTATAGGTCATTGAACTCGCGAATTTTTCAGGTCTCTAATAATACGACGTGCGTTATATCGTTAGAGCTTTCTGTCACAACTGCGATAGTGGAAATGAATGTCTTGTCGACAGGAACGAAACACCGGAGACGCTGGCGCGTGCAGGCCTGCATGGTGTTCAGTTCACACTCGGGACACCATAAACGTTACTCGTGCGGGACCTTATGGAGTTTCCGTGTCGTGAGTCAGAGATCAGTCTGTACTTCGAGTCGCGAGTTCTCACTCATTGTCGCCACAGTTGCCGCGTTTTCTTCGACTGGCGCACGCGCTTCGAGAAAATTCCCTCTCGCAGGATATGACTCGTCTCTCAGAACCTATCAGTTAAAGAAAAAAAAAGGTCATATTGAAAACTGCGCATTCCGAAAAGGCCATTCACAATCAGCAGGCTTATAACGCTTGATTCAGACATCATTTCGAGTATACAGGATGATTATAAAATCAAGGGACAAACATTGAGGGGTGGTAGAACTCACTAAAACAAACAATTATTGCATAGGAATATATGGGCGAAAGTGACGCGTTGAGGCACAAACACAAAAACATAACACATTAACGTAAAACATAAATTATTCATTAGCAGCATACTTAACGAGTGATTCCGTACAGAAAATGTTAAAACAGTTGCTGGAAATGCATCCACCAACAGTCACGCATGCTTGGCGACCTCTACATGTGGCGTGATTGGCTGACAATGGTGGCGTGCGTGAAATACCCGGCGTATTTGTATCTGTTCGTCAATCACTCCACCGACGCTACCAAGCTTGCATTACTGTCGGTGGTAGCAATTTTAAGCAATTATTATAAACATTGCTGTAAAAAGGCATTTAGCGGCGACGTTGTAAATAAACAATGTGTTGCATTTCATGTGTTATTTTTGTGTTTGTGCCTCAACGCGTCACTCCCGCCCATATATTCATATACAATAAGTTTTTGTTTTAGTGAGCTGTACCACCCCTCAATGTTTGTCCCTTGATTTTATAATCATCCTGTATAGTAAAACCAATTTCATACGTTTTACAAACGATTCTTTGGAAAAGTAGGGCCGCGGTGGTGTAGTGGCTAGACTACTCGCCTCTCACCTAGGTGAACCGGGCTCCCGGATTTTCGCACGTGGGAATCGTACCGGACGACGCCGCTGGTCTGCGGATTTTCTCGGGGATCTCCCCCCCCCCTCCTTTTCATTCCGGATCTGCTCCATACACATCTCACTTCACCCTCATCTGATCTCAAGACCTCGATGTTAAGAGCCGCCCCAAGTTTCTCCACTTCGGAAAACCAGTTGCCGAAATTTCCCTTGTTAACACTGCGAGTGAAAGAATGTATCTCCACAACACAATGTCTTATAAGACGTACAACATTGTTTATTTATCCCGATGCTTGTGATACATATGAGGACAACAGTACTTGCTTGTTAAAATTCAAAATTAATATTAAAGATTTCACTTACAGCGTTACAAAACTGATTTTAGCAACTAGTTTCCAAAAATTGTTCATAAAATATACAGACATGTTTTGCCGTGTATTGTAAGCTCCCTTTAATTGTCGTGCAATACTTAGGTTATTAACACGCTCAAGCATTGAGTTACTAAATTTCTTTTAATGTTTTTTTTTTTTTTCGAAATGAAAGTAAAATCTAAAATAATCAGTTTGTATTTCTTTGCGCGCCACTGCAGTGAAATCTTCGCGGTATCAAAGTAAATTTTTAAGATTGTACGGGTCAGTTAAATATATGTGGCAGCTCTGTGGCCTGCTAAAAATTTACGGAAGGACAGATCTCTCATTAATCCTCGTAAAATAAAAAGGGCAAAAAACTCTCTCTCTCTCTCTCTCTCTCTCTCTCTGAGAGTTGTCGGATGTTGTGGAGAGGGTTGAAGGGACGAAACTATGAACACAAGAGGTTAGACTTCATATATGGATAATAATATCGGAGAGTATTATCGATATTATTTACATTTGCTATTTATAAAAGTATCATTTTACAAAACGGTGTATCGAAAGAAAAATATAGATTTTCGGTACATCAGAATTAGATATTTTATGTATTGAATGATTTGACAATTGTAAAATTGATTGGAAAATTACATATTGAGGACACGAGGCATTTCAGAAAGACTTAGCACCTGTTTTAGGTGCACGTCGCCAAAGCAAACATGGTAAATTTTAAATTCTATTTTTGTACTCAAAACAGAGTTTATCAGAAGAGCATATTAGAAATATTTATTTCCGTACCCAGAAAATGATACTGATTTCGATAAAATTTCGTTGAGATATGACTACGATTTATATCGATATATCGTTGGTATAATACCGTCACTTCGATATATCGATACTTTTTCCAACATCCCTAGTTGCGTATCTTGACGACCGCCTTAACCCCTCTCACTTGTCCTCATAGAAAAGAAACTTCCCCCTTACACAAGCTCGCTTGGAGGTCGGCAACTGGGCCCGGCAGACGGGAGAGAGATGGGCCAACGCTTGGGCCTGGCCCGCGACTCACAATCGCACCACCAAAGGGGGGAGAATGCCCCCCCTGGGGCGGGGGGTGCGGCAGATCTTTCCCACGGCCTGGGCCGGGCAGTAGCCCCCTACCCTCTCGCGGACACGCCAGCGACTCCGTGTGTTGCCATTTCTTTTACAGGATTTCCCGACTACGTACAGCTATTTCGGAGAACTAGAGAGAATACAAATGCAGTATCATCACTCTGTAAACCACCTCCAATACAATCTCCGTGAATTCAGTTACGCTGCGTGTTACGCCAGGCGAATCCGTAGAGTGCTCATACGGGATGCGCAGTAGCCTTGCTCCGCGTTCCAACATTGGCCTGCGTTTCTGTCATCAGCGTTATAAAAAACAACGAGGGCATCATTTGAGGTTAAAAAGACTATTTCTATTGTAATAGCGTTCCTTTGCAATATTTTTTAACGACCATCACAGTACGCTCATTATCTTCTACACGTGTTCTTAGACGAGAAGAAAACAGCTTTTTTACCTAAGGAAGTGCTTTGAGGTGTTTTTAAAAATTTCCTCTCACCTGGTTTTAATGCAACTAGAATAATATTCAATTCAGTAAAGTATTTTATTGATATGAACGTGTAGGTCTACAGAAAATTCAAGCGTAAACNGTGTAGGTCTACAGAAAATTCAAGCGTAAACAAGCATGTTCGTCAGTGTTGACCACGCGACTTTGACAGTTGTATTGGCGTGGTGTAGGTCAGTGTTGGGCACATGCGCAGAANGTTCGTCAGTGTTGACCACGCGACTTTGACAGTTGTATTGGCGTGGTGTAGGTCAGTGTTGGGCACATGCGCAGAAAGCTAAAAGATTCTATGCAATACTGCAGAAATGTCAAGCTGACGTCAAAACAGTAAAATGCTACATTTGTTTCGGAAATAACTGCGCGGCATATTTCCGCGAATTTACCACAGCATAAAATATAAAGCAGGGTATATTTCTATACAACATGTTGTAATGATGGACTGAAATTAAACACCTGGCTTTATTTAAAAGCGGTTCACGACTCGGAGGAACGAAAACCTTAAACCACTGGCAATAAGTGCATATATTTATTCGATGCGTTTCACTTAAACAGGCACAAGAAAAGTAGCGATGCGCACGAGTAAAAAAATAAATTAATAAAAAAAAGCTTTTGCAATAAAAAATGTTAATTGGTTTCCAGTCTCTTCGCCCTCCAACACTGCCGTAAACCGGGGCTACTTTGCACCTGCTGGGGTAAAATTGCACAACTCAAAAAAGTTGTTTAGGTGCCATTTGGCTAAAGGGTAGCAAACGTTACCGGGGTGTGTAACATTCAAAATTAAAAATATCTAGCTATAGTCCTCTGTTTCTTTGCCAAATAGCACCAAACCGAAAATTCTGAGGGGTGCAAAGTTACCCTTGCAGGTGCAAAGTAGCCCCGGTTTACGGTGCTTTTTTTGTTAGAATTTATTTCCATCAAACAAAGATCATAGAAGTANCATCGAGCACACACTCCACGCACGGCTGCCACCCACCGCATTGCCAAAACTACCAACCCCCGCCATCCCCTCTGCACCGCTGGCAATTTGCGTTCCGGGAACTGGGGAAACAATCGAAGCGCACAAAACAATTGCTTCAGCCGTCATTTCGCTGCCAACACCCGCCTTTTTTTTTTCAGTTTTTTTTTTTTACAAATGAAGATGTACGTTTTCCCTTGTTTTAAGTTCTACAAACTGCTACGGGGGAAATGGCCATTTCTACGAAAGAAACTAATTTTTCTACAATACTGGAATATACATACATGTAGGTAGGTATAAAAGGCCTGCCACAATTGGGCAGATGCGTCCGTCTGATCTGCCTGAGCTGAACATGCTGTCGCCGATACAGGATTTGATTGGCTCACGTGACCTCTGACGTCAGATGCTGATGGTGCCGACGTGAGGTGACGTGCTGACAGACTGCACCATTAGCATCTGACGTCATCAGAGCCCAGACCAATGAGGTGCTTTGTTTATAGACAGAAGCGAGAGAGCTCGCGAAAACTTACTGTTCGTACATAACCTATTTAATAGTTATTAGATTCGTTTAGTTGTTTCGATATGAAGAGCCAGACTATCTTCTAAGTAATTTAGTGCGGTTAAAATAACTTTTACCAAATATAAATATCGAGCAGTATAAAATCCGGCGAATAAATGTCAAAACAGACAGCAAATTAGAACATATAAATGTAAAAAAAAAACGGCGAAATGTTTTTCCCAACTGCATCAATCAGACAACCACAATATAGGACACAAGGCTCTTAGTGATCTGTAATCTGCACGGACTGACAGCACGGTCGAACCCTCTCGGACAGACGCATCTGCACAATCGTGGCAGGGCCTTAACAGGATACGTCGTGCTATGACGTCACAGAGGCTGCATTTTCGTCCATCGTCATATTGTGACACCCAAAACACTAAACATGCATACGCAGGTTTTTGTATTTAATGAATGTAAAATGCAAAAGTTTTTTAATTCATAGCAACTAATGAAGCTAAACTTCCAGGCTAAATATCAACATGCTCTGATAAAGCAGTTTCATTTTAATTGCGACAGGTTAGGTCTCCAATGTTTTGGGTGACACAACATGGCGGAAATTCTTCCTTACTTCATCATGGACATCAGCAGTCAAGGCCAACGCGTGGGAATGGACGAGTGCGTTTGGTTTGCAGTTGAGTATTTTTAATAAGGCAAAGAAGCGCCCCCTTATCGGTTATACAGGCAAATCTGGTAAGTTCACATGAATTACTTNAGTATTTTTAATAAGGCAAAGAAGCGCCCCCTTATCGGTTATACAGGCAAATCTGGTAAGTTCACATGAATTACTTGCGGATTTTACGTACAAAGGTATTCTTCCCAGTTCATGAGATACATTTTAAAATGAGTTTATGTGCACAAGTTTATGCGCATACATAAGGTAAAACCTTTCAGNCCCAGTTCATGAGATACATTTTAAAATGAGTTTATGTGCACAAGTTTATGCGCATACATAAGGTAAAACCTTTCAGCAGAGGTAATACAATTTTTTTTTTAAGCAGATGTTCGAATATTATTTGCTTCCATTCAGTTATCTGTGCTATCGCTTCCATTCAGTTATCTGTGGTATGTCTCATGGAACAGTAGTTTGCACTTTGATCTTGAACCATCTCTTCAGTGTTTTGTGCAAAATAACTTTTTTTTTTTTTTTTTACACTTACAACGAAGACTGACACACTAACGCCTAGCGTACGACCAGACAAGGAAACTGAGGGAGAAGGAAGAAAATATTTCAGTGGTTTTTAAAGCCGCCGATTGACTTTGCGTTGAATTTATTCAAGTTAAAAAATTAATTAACTTCNAAATATTTCAGTGGTTTTTAAAGCCGCCGATTGACTTTGCGTTGAATTTATTCAAGTTAAAAAATTAATTAACTTCCGGAGTTTGAATAAATTTTTCGGTTATAGATGCAACCCTTTGGTGGCCGATTCGTTCCCCATTCCTGAAAGTGTATTCTTCCCTACCAAGGACTTTTCGACGTTCAGGGGCACTCAAGAACCCAATAAAAATATAAAAAAGTAAAAATGTGCACTTGTTATCTTTTGACTAGCGCTGACAACTTTCTTGTTTGTTACAGACGGGACAGCGTCATTACGGGGAACTACTTTCAAAACACTACGAATATTATTGGGAGGGATGCAGTTAACAGTAATAAAACACCGCCGATTCAAAACATATCTATGAAGCTGCAACTTATGCCTTAATAAGTGTCATTATTCTAAAACGTGAAACGAAAGTTGAGACAAAAATCAACGACTGCAAGATGGCGTCGTTNCCTTAATAAGTGTCATTATTCTAAAACGTGAAACGAAAGTTGAGACAAAAATCAACGACTGCAAGATGGCGTCGTTAGAGACACTGGAAAACCAAGAAATTTTTGTGGGACAACATGCTATCCAAAACATTGCGTTATTGATTGTTTTATGATTGGACTCGGCTTACACCACTCAGGCTAATCACAAAGGTTCAGTCAGTCAGAATTCCCATTGGACCCAGAGAAATAGGAATATGCAGTCTTTTCGCGGTCTCTTCACAATTTTTTTTGAAACCAAACATTTGAAAATTCACTCATGTATAACGTATTTCGTTGTTTCCAAAATATGCCATATATCACAAGCGTGTTATACTCGTGTTAACTATAGTATCTTATTTTTGGTAAAATTACAATTTTGATTACATTTTACCTATAAATGGTAATATTTAATTTATAATTAATACGAATAAAAATAGAGAGAGAATATGTGTGTTGGTAATGACTAGTAATAAATAGTTCTTAAGCACAATATTATTACACCAAATGCGCATGAATGCGGTACGATGTCCCTCCGGCTTAATTTTCTAGAATCAGTTAAGCTTTGTTTGCATGAGGCGGAGGAATATTCTGGATGTAGAACTTTAGTAGCGGGGCTTAAGAAAAGTTGGTAGTAATTATGAATAGACTATATCTTGAATAACACACGGCAACCAGTAATGACATACAATTTTCTGACACGTGCATAGTATGTTGAAGCCCAGGAAACATTCTATATTTTTCACGAGATAGCCCATCGTCTATCATGTGAAACAATGCGGAGGCGATGGCTTACCCACCAACACGACTCGACGACAAACTACGTCAAAATGGGCTGCATTTAGTTACAAGCAGGGATTTTTCTTCTGAGAAGTCNCATCGAGCACACACTCCACGCACGGCTGCCACCCACCGCATTGCCAAAACTACCAACCCCCGCCATCCCCTCTGCCCCGCTGGATATTTGCGTTCCGGGAACTGGGGACACAATCGAAGCGCACAAAACAATTGCTTCAGCCCGCTGCCAACACCCGCCTATTTTTTCATTTTTTTTTTTTTACAAATGATGATGTACGTTTTCCCTTGTTTTAAGTTCTACAAACTGCTACGGGGGAAATGGCAATGTCTAAGAAAGAAACTAATTTTTCTACAATGCTGGAATATACATGGAGGTGGGAATGAAAGGCCCGCCACAATTGGGCAGATGCGTCCGTCTAATCTGCCTGAGCTGGCCATGCTGTCGCCGATACAGCATTTGATTGGCTCACGTGACCTGTGACGTCAGATGCTGATGGTGCCGACGTGAGGTGACGTGCTGACAGACTGGAGGTGGCAAATCTTCATATTTCGAGGTCAGACAGGACGAACTGCGCCATCAGCGTCTGACGTCATCAGAGCCCAGACCAATGAGATGCTTTGTTTACACACAGAAGCGAGAAAGCTCGCGAAAACTTACGGTTCGTACATAACCTATTTAATAGCTGTTAGATTCGTTTAGTTGTTTCGGTATGAAGAGCTAGACTGTTTGCTAAGTAATTTAGTGCGGTTAAGTTAACTTTTACCTCATATAAACGACAAGCAATATAATATCCGGCGAATAAATGTCAAAACAGACAGCAAATAAGAACATATAAATGTAAACAAAAATGGCGAAATGTTTTTTTCCCAACTGCATCAATCAGACAACCACAATATAGGACACAAGGCTCTTAGTGATCTGTAATCTGCACGGACTGACAGCACGGTCGAACCCTCTCGGACAGACGCATCTGCACAATCGTGGCAGGGCCTTAACAGGATACGTCGTGCTATGACTTCACAGAGGCTGCATTTTCGTCCATCGTCATATTGTGACACCCAAAACACTTAATATGCATACGCAGGTTTTCGTATTTAATGAATGTAAAATGCAAAAGTTTTTTTTAATTCATAACAACTAATGAAGCTAAACTTCCAGGCTAAATATCAACATGCTCTGATAAAGCAGTTTCATTTTAATTGCGACAGGTTAGGTCTCCAATGTTTTGGGTGACACAACATGGCGGAAATTCTTCCTTACTTCATCATGGACATCCGCAGTCAAGGCCAACGCGTGGGAATGGACGAGTGCGTTTGGTTTGCAGTTAAGTATTTTTAATAAGGCAAAGAAGCGCCCCCTTATCGGTTATACAGGCAAATCTGGTAAGTTCACATGAATTACTTGCGGATTTTACGTACAAAGGTATTCTTCCCAGTTCATGAGATACATTTTAAAATGAGTTTATGTGCACAAGTTTATGCGCATACATAAGGTAAAACCTTTCAGAAGAGGTAATACAATTTTTTTTTAAGCAGATGTTCGAATATTATTTGCTTCCATTCAGTTATCTGTGCTATCGCTTCCATTCAGTTATATGTGGTATGTCTCATGGAACAGTAGTTTGCACTTTGATCTTGAACCATCTCTTCAGTGTTCTGTGCAAAATAACTTTTTTTTTTTACACTTACAACGAAGACTGACACACTAACGCCTAGCGTACGACCAGACAAGGAAACTGAGGGAGAAGGAAGAAAATATTTCAGTGGTTTTTAAAGCCGCCGATTGACTTTGCGTTGAATTTATTCAAGTTAAAAAATTAATTAACTTCCGGAGTTTGAATAAATTTTTCGGTTATAGATGCAACCCTTTGGTGGCCGATTCGTTCCCCATTCCTGAAAGTGTATTCTTCCCTACCAAGGACTTTTCGACGTTCAGGGGCACTCAAGAACCCAATAAAAATATAAAAAAGTAAAAATGTGCACTTGTTATCTTTTGACTAGCGCTGACAACTTTCTTGTTTGTTACAGACGGGACAGCGTCATTACGGGGAACTACTTTCAAAACACTACGAATATTATTGGGAGGGATGCAGTTAACAGTAATAAAACACCGCCGATTCAAAACATATCTATGAAGCTGCAACGTATGCCTTAATAAGTGTCATTATTCTAAAACGTGAAACGAAAGTTGAGACAAAAATCAACGACTGCAAGATGGCGTCGTCAGAGACACTGGAAAACCAAGAAATTTTTTTGGGACAACATGCTATCCAAAACATTGCGTTATTGATTGTTTTATGATTGGACTCGGCTTACACCACTCAGGCTAATCACAAAGGTTCAGTCAGTCTTAGGGTGTCAGAATTCCCATTGGACCCAGAGAAATAGGAATATGCAGTCTTTTCGCGGGTTCTTCACAATTTTTTTTTAAACCAAACATTTGAAAATTCACTCATGTATAACGTATTTCGTTGTTTCCAAAATATGCCATATATCACAAGCGTGTTATACTCGTGTTAACTATAGTATCTTATTTTTGGTAAAATTACAATTTTGATTACATTTTACCTATAAATGGTAATATTTAATTTATAATTAATACGAATAAAAATAGAGAGAGAATATGTGTGTTGGTAATGACTAGTAATAAATAGTTCTTAAGCAAAATATTATTACACCAAATGCGCATGAATGCGGTACGATGTCCCTCCGGCTTAATTTTCTAGACTCAGTTAAGCTTTGTTTGCATGAGGCGGAGGAATATTCTGGATGTAGAACTTTAGTAGCGGGGCTTAAGAAAAGTTGGTAGTAATTATGAATAGACTATATCTTCAATCACACACGGCAACCAGTAATGACATAACATTTTCTGACACGTGCATAGTATGTTGAAGCCCAGGAAACATTCTATATTTTTCACGAGATAGCCCATAGTCTATCATGTGAAACAATGCGGAGGCGATGGCTTACCCATCAACACGACTCGACGACAAACTACGTCAAAATGGGCTGCATTTAGTTACAAGCAGGGATTTTTCTTCTGAGAAGTCGAATTGCGAAGTGCTGATTGAAACGTAGACAAACTAATACCGTATCTCGCCAGTGTCGATGTTTATCTTAGTAGCTGCATTTCCTGGACGTTACTTGTGTTCAACAGGCACACTTATCGCGCTACACCTCAAGGACGATAGCGTATCGCAAGCTCACGACGAGGTGGCCCTTAAGGAAGGAACAGCTTGTTCTCTTCGTCCGACACACGTCCGCTTCGTTATCTACGCATGCACGTAGAAGACACTTCCGCAGCCAGATAAACCACTCGGCCTTAAAGCAGTCCTTGAACGACAGTATGCAGGGCAAGTTAAGTGAGTTATTTCTAAAAGATTTTTTTTTGTATTCAACGAAACACTACCATAATGCAAAGTCATGCAGTATAAAATATTAGGTATGATCGGTAGGGGCAGTGATATTTCGCGAAAAGATTTCGAGACAAGATACAGTCCAAAACACTGTAGGGTCGACCAGCTCGTTTGATTGGCTAAAAAAATGTTCTGGCCCGTGTTAACCGTTTGCGCACGAATCACGAAGGTTCAGTGTCGGAGTTACCTAGTCCTGAGTGGCTTGGTCAAAGACGGACACGGCACCAGCAGCCAATGGAGGTATAACAACAGTTGAGGTGTGCATATAGTATTGAATTCTACTGTGTGCTCAGATTTTTACGCGAAAAGTCACTGGCCCTAATGATAGGTGTTTGGGTANATATAGTATTGAATTCTACTGTGTGCTCAGATTTTTACGCGAAAAGTCACTGGCCCTAATGATAGGTGTTTGGGTATGCGTGCGTGTAAAAAAACTGGTTTTGTTGACTTGTAACCTTTGTTAATTTCAAGAGCAGCAATTACACAGCCGCGGAAAATTGATAGCAGTGATAGGAATTTAAAGTAAAAATTGAAAGGACTCTCTGGAAGTGTAAGTTTCGCAGTTTCAAAATCACAATTTCTTACACTTGATTGAATTTGGAACGCTTCGATTTTAGAATGNTGTAAGTTTCGCAGTTTCAAAATCACAATTTCTTACACTTGATTGAATTTGGAACGCTTCGATTTTAGAATGTGGCTATGAAAGGACAAGGGTCAAGAGATTTCTCTAAGCCTTTTCGAAACCGATTTAGTTTATGGTCTGAGGTTTGCAACTAAATCCCGGCGCATGCATGAAGATTTTCCCTGCGAGTTTCGCTAATATATAATTTGCGAGCCAGGCAAAGAGCTACGTAACTTGGTTACCCGCGGGGTCCGTCACTGGTTTTGCCGCATAAGGCTGGGTTTCCTTGCGAGCTACTCTGTCTTCTAGTAACGCCGGCAGCCATGACAGTTCTTGACAGCTGGAGAATATAACAAACAATTAATTCTGTAAGGCGAAGAAAGATTGCTGCTGTAATTACACTTCTTTCAGTTTTGGATCATGTAAATAAGATATGTAGACGAAATAAACGACCGTGGACAAGAGAATGTTGTTAGCTTGAAGGAACGAAAAAAAAAAAAAAAAAAAGAGTGTACTGGCAACGTTTATTTGAAGACTCGGGGTAGATAACCTCAAAACTGTGTATAAACACGCTTCTTCCAGGCATCTATTATTAACACATGTTGTCTGTCCTTTTGTCCACTTTTCCATGTCCGTAGCTTTACGAAAATACCACCAACACCGTCATGTCATGTAAATAAAGGCACGTGACAAGTTTCCATGCTCCCATTGGCTGAGAACAGAAACAAGCAACGAAACACGTGGAGAAAAAAGGCCCATTCCAATTACCGAAAAATAGTAGACTGGCCAGCAGAATTGCACGTGGGCATCGACATCGCCAGTGGACGAGCAGGTGCAGCGATAAACAAGACTTCAAGCATGCGGTGTCGTAAGGAAGGTCATTCCGTATGCGGCGGATTTCAGGCATTCCGTTGGTCACGTCTTTTGACAACAAAACGACGAGTAGTCGCAAAACGCCGGGTAAAAAAAAAAAATTAATTTCCACCTCACCTCTCTTAGCCAAAGACCATCAGAGGTTTTTGATTATTAATCTTCTGTTCATATTAATCATTCTTTGCTACTTCCCTTCTTGTTCTTCATCTTTTTTTCTTATAAATTCTTCTTCTTTAGTCATCATATCTTCATCTCCTTCTTTTAATCAGTTAATCTATCAACCATCTTTACTTCTTCTTATTCTTCATTTAGATCTTTTCAAGTTTTCTTCTTCTTCTTCCTTCCCTTTTCTTTTTCCTTAATTCCACACATGCCTGTTCTTCTTCTTCTTCACCTTTTTCTTTCTAATAGATTCTTCATCTTCTTTTTATTATCCTTTCTTCTTTTATCGTATTCAAAACCGGGTAGAGAACAAGACGCGCGGTGGTGTGATGGCGACGACCTCCCAGGAGCGGCTCGTCGACCGTGGTCCACTGCCGCGCGGAAATTCCAGCGGCCGTCGCGTCTCAAGGTTCCTCCGGTACGGCCGCACCCAGACACCCTCCCTCCTACGTCGCCGCCACCGAGTCGCGCGCGCGTCCAGCTGTGCTCCACTCGCGGTTACTTCTCTGAAAGCCTTGCTGAACTTCCTACTTCCAGGGCGCGAACTAAGCTTGGCCGAGTCTAGGAAGTTACACCAAAGTCCCAACGCACTGCATTCGTGCGCACTCACTGCAATAGCATTTCGCGTAAGAACCATTTATTACTACGCGTTACCAACGCACCTTTTTTCTCACTGTTTTAATCCATATTTATTACAAACAAAATCATATAGGTAATTACAAAAATAAAATAAAAATAAAAATTTAATACAGCCAAATATAAGGCACTTTAACCCGTTCGGTTCGCTGTGTCTACAATCGTGGACACGTTGCAAATGAATGAAAGGGGTGACCGGCACTGTACAGGCACCAGTGTCCCTGAGAGTCTTGGCTTATCTGATATGCGGAATTATACATACGTTTTTGACCGGAATGGTTAATATCGTCGAGCACACAGCGCGTTTCTCATTGGCTGCGCACAAAATACTGAACACAAGTATACAGCGTATACCGTACAACTAAGAGCAACTGCAACACTCGAACTCGGAACTTAATGCGTGACCTAACGAGTTAACGTTAACACGACTGTAAAATTCTTGTGACACGCGGCATATTTAGGAAATAATCAAATACGTCATGCATGGTGTGATTTTTTTTCAAAGGCTTGACTCAAAAAGTGCGGAGAAACCGCGAATAGGCTATACGGGCNTAGGTAAAAAAAATTCTATTTAAATACAAATTTAATCTAATATAATATAAGGCAATATAACCCGTTCGGTTCGCCATGTCTACAATGGTGGACACGTTGCAAATTAATGAAAGGGATGACCCGTACTGTACAGGCAAAAGTGCCCCTGAGAGTCTTGGCTTATCTGATACGCGGAATTATCCATACGTTTTTAGACCGGAATGGTTAATATCACCGAGCACGCAGCGCGTTTCTCATTGGCTGCGCACAAAATACTGAACACAAGTACAGCGTGCACCGTAAAACTATAAAACTAAGAGTGACTGAAACACTTGAACTCGGAAATTGATGTGAGACCTAACGGGTTAACGTTAACACGACGACACACGGCATATTTAGGAAACCCCCTTCCCCAACTGCCTGCCGTGCCCGAGATCTCCGAGCTCTGGGTTCAAGTCCCTGCTGTTAACCAATTGAGATGAGAATGCGCACAAACACAAAGCAGGCAGGGCGAGTCCATCCATCTAAAAGGAGGGAGGGGAGGTATTTCAGTCACAGAGCACTTAAAAGTTGAGTTGAGAGATTTGGGCGGCTATTAACGACGAGGTCCCGAGAGCCGATGAGGGTTAAATGAAGTGAGAATGGAGCAGCGCCAAAACGCAAGGGCGGGGGAAACGGGAGATCCCGAGAAAACCCACCGACCACTTGCGAACGTCCGGGAGAGTGACCCGGCCGGGGATCGAACCCGGTTCGCCTTGGTGAAAGGCGAGCAGTCTAACCGCTCAGCCACCGCGGCCCCTTAACAAGTGTTGAAAGGAGGGGGGGCGGGATTTAGCACCTGTGGTAAGTGTACAGTGGACTCCCTTCATGTCTTGGTGGGGCAGCAGATCAAGAGGAAACTCCCGAGGCGAAACATGCCGGGGGCGGTTCCTTTGAAGTGGCAGCTGACGTCTGCCAATTGGCCCTGCTGCAGTAGCTATGGACTTGGCCTTGTTTCTGGCGTGGCCTCCACGTCTGCTGCTGCGGAATGTCTATTGGTCCTGCGTGGGTCCGGCGACTTCGTCTGTCGGGGCAGAGTAACGCCCCAGTATATAGGCTGTTAACTGTTCAAATGAGCATTTCTGAAAATCCCTGCTGAAGATCTATTTTCACGCGCATTGTGTATTCTCCCACCATATGTAAATTAATATTTCCATGGGTCTGATCATTTTATTCATTAGTCGGCCAAATGAAACTGTTTAACGTTATCTGAAATATAAATACTCTATTTTATTGCTAATTCTTACACTTCCGTGCATTGGAAATACAGAAAGAAAAATAAATCGTTTCAATGTTCACGAATGTTTACATAGTATTTTTAATTCCACGTTAAGGCATGGTACTACTATATACTAGGCGCATTCCACTCAGGCAGTTCAAATATGGTGCAATGACATTTCTCAAAGGTTGATTTCAAAAGTGTTCAATTAACCACGAAGAGCGTTTAATTAAGAGCACAGAAGTGAAATTGTTGCTGTTACAACGTACTTCAGCCGCACGTGCCAACAGAATGACGTGAGTCGCCACCAAAATGTTGCTACGCCTTCTGTCACGATGTTAATTGTTGGTTTTTCTCTGAATTTGACGGTTTCGTTTGACTCGGTTCGTACGGAATACGTTTGCTACTCTGTTGCACAGATCAGGACAGTCTGGTTTTGTCTAGCATCATCTTAAGCATTGTACAAAACCCGATGCTTGTGTAATATGTGATTGCAATGGTTGTTTTGTCCTCATAACTATTTTCCTTTACTTTTTTTTATATCAGTTTGCACTAGTGTGTAGCAGTGTTGACGTTATCGCACCTGTGCTTCTCGGCTTCGCAAAAGTATTTTTTTTCTTCGATTATCGTGACCAACAGCTCTCGATGCTCGCGCAATATACACTGGTTGTTAAATGCTTATAACTATTAGCTTTTATCATTATTTTTTATATCAGTTTGCATCAGCGCATAACAGTGACGTTTCTCTTGCGCGACTAATGGTTGAAGTGTATGTTGTTTTGTGGCAAGCAAAGGAATACAGTCTTTACAAGTTGCGTAATTTGTATCACATTGACGCATTGTAGTCATTTTTGCAGTGGGCCCTTGTGGCCATTTGTTCTTTCTCATGTCGGCATGCATTCTAACTTTTAGTAAACTTATTGGCATAACAGCAAAACTCATGTCACTATTATGGGCTGTAGCTCCATCGGGTATTTTTTATATATTGTGACTCGTTATGACTAAAATGATCGTGAAGTACTTGCATATACGCCAGTTTTTTTTTGTTACATGACCAATTTTTCATGTACAGGTCGGTTTAATATATTTTACACTCGGTTTCCCCGACCCTTGTGCTAGGCTGATGGTCTTTATTTATATCAATGCATACTTGTTTTAGTGTAACTTGTGACTATGTATGTCTTGTTATCAGTAACATTGTATACTACTTTGTTTTTCAATATATTAGAGGTTCTTAAGGGTTACCCAGGCTAACGATGAATCAGGCCTCTGGCACTTGTGTTGGACTGATGGTGTTGTACCAATCATAGTCTATTTTGCAGTGCTGACTCCTCACTGCTGACCCCTCAGTGCTGTCTTCGCGCATTACCAACACTATGCAGTTCTGTTTACAACTGGTTTTCTATGGTTGCAATAATTCATGTCACCATCCAACCCATCGAATACAGAGCTTTGTTGTGATTCTCTCTGTAGTGGGGTAGAGAGAAATCAGTATGCACCTATTTGCTAGATGATTAAGTGCAGGCCGATGCATATGTGCGTGNCTGTAGTGGGGTAGAGAGAAATCAGTATGCACCTATTTGCTAGATGATTAAGTGCAGGCCGATGCATATGTGCGTGTGTGTGATATTTTAGACCCTACACTCCTAGTTGCAATGGTAACTTTACGATGCACTTGAATGATTACCTTTATTTTCTTTACATGCGTGGACAGTTGTTACATTTTCCCGATCTTCAAAGGTTTGAAAATGCTGACAAACTATGCTTATAGCAGGGCTGAAGGCCTACTTGTCCTTATTTCATTGAGTGCATTCGGAAGTGTTGCCTGTGATATGAATTTGGTGGTCGTAGCTTTGTGAGTGGTAAACGTCGAGTTACTATGCTTATAAGAGGTCTTAAGGTGTACTTGTCATTACCAGCCTGTTTGTCATCGGAGGTGATGCATATGATATGATTTTTGTGACTTAAGCTTCTGTAAGTGGGAACTGGCAGCCAACTATGCTTATACGAAGGCTAAGGCGTACATGGCACTACAATCCTGTTTGTTGTCGGCGGCGATATCTATGTTATGAATTTGACGATGGATGGGAAATAATGGTCGACTAAGTTTATAAGATGCCTTGAAGTTTACTTGACCCTACCATCCTGTACTTCATCTGAGGTGATTTTTATGATATAAATTTGGTGCCTATAGCTTCGATGGGTGGGTAATGATGGGCGACTATGCTTATAAGTGGGCTAAGGGTGTGCTTGACTTTGCGGCCCTGTTCATTGTGGGTGACTATGGATTTGGTGACTATATCTCAACTTGTTCAGAAATTATAAACAACTTAGCTTATGCGTTGGTTTAGAGCATGTTCACGCCAGCTTCCCTGGTCAGCGTCGGGGGTGATGTCTAAGTTAAGAATTTGGTGTCTGTATCAGAAATGCTTCGGAAATAACAGCCAACTATTCGTATAAATGGGCTTAGGAAATACTTGACACTGCTGTCCTTTGGTGTCGGATTCTTAAATAGATCGGAAATTACAGCTGACTATGCTTATACGAAGGTTTAAAGCCTAATTGTCTCTACTGTCCTATTCAGCACCAAGGGCGATGCATATGTTATGAATTTAGTGGCTGTATCCTAAATGGTTCATAAATTACAGCTTACTATGCTTATAAGTAGGTTTATGGCATACTTGGTCCTTCGGCCCTTTTCGATGTCTGTGATGATGCCTATGTTATGAAGAGAGAACACGAGAGAATAAAGGAGATCAGGAGGACTCTGGGAAAACCCCACACTCGAAATGAAAGAGCATGAAGTGGGTACATTTTGTAGGATTCTGAGAAATTCCCCCTAAACAGACTGTAATGGTATTAAGTGCGGAAATCCGGTAGGAAGAAATGAAAGAGTGTGAGAAAATAAAGAATATATGGAGGACTCTGAGAAAACCCCACTCAGAAAGCAGGCGCATGAAGTGGGGACATCTGGTAGGACTCTGAGAAAAGCCCCCTACACAGAATATAAGAGCGTGAAGTGGTTACATTCGGTAGGAAGGAATAAGCATGAGAAAATAAATGAAAACGAGAGGACTCTGAGAAAACCCTCCACATGGAATGCAAGAGCATGAAATGGGGACATCCAAGATGGCCCCTGGCATCCTGGTGGAAAGCCGGGAGGGATAGCACGGAGAAAACCCTGGTGCTATGTAAGAGGGAATGAGAGAGCGTAAGAAAATAAATGAGATCGGGAAAACTCTGAGGAAATTCCACATTCTGGATTCAAGAGTATTAAGTGGGGACACCTAAGATGATCGCCATTGGCCAGGAATGTCAGAGTGGGAGAGGAAATTCAAGATAGCTGACATTGACAACGAATGACAGAGCAGAGAGTTTTCCCCATGAGGTCAACCAAGATGGCTGCTGTGGCTCCGCAGCGCCGACGCCCCATGGCTCTGACGCAGAACCGGCTATTTGTAACTACTCTCATCCGCCGCGGCTGCAATTAAAGTGGGCCTGAAAGGGCTAATTTAACGCGAATACACCGCTGCGCGACCTTTAACTGAACAAATTAACGCAGCGAGGTGCATTTTAATGTGAATCGGCTTTAAGCGCGACGAATTAAAGGTCACATCTTCCAATTAACCTTGGGACAAATATAGAGAAATCCGCGTACATCACATAATGTTTAATTCTACAGAGGAGAAACTGTCCGTACCGGCTGGGCGTTACCATAGTTTAGATAAATGCACAGAGACCTAATGGCGTGGCGGTTCCTATGATGTGGGCGTACCAATTATCTGATTGGCTGCGCGAGGTTCTGGGGACTGCATTGTGTCTGATTGGCTAATGCGTTCAGCGAAAATTTCCCAGCGACATTTTGCTGGTCAGTGACGCTATTTTGTTGGCATGTGCGGCTGGAGTTCGTGGTATTATTTCACCTCTGTATTCCAAAGTCTCTGTGACAGAACGGAAACAAAACTTTCTGTGCGCGATGCATTCTCCTTATTTGCAAAACCAGTCAGACTTGCACGTACTCTAAAACTGAAACAGTGAGAATTGAGCCAAATCAGTGAAAACCAATGGAAATGGCGCGACTGATAATCAGTGACCGATAACTAATTAATATGATGGCTGAATTTCGCTGAGTTATTTGCGATTCATACTGAATGTCAACAATTCCGCAGCCACCAGTCACTTGTTCTCAGTTCATTGCTAGAATTGCGAGTCGGAAGTAGCTTAACCAACTGACTTTCTGCCAATATTATTTCACTGATTGAAATCTCTATTCAGGCTTGGAGTGCGTGAATCGGTCACAGGAAACGTAATTTTATGACAGACACGCTACCACTACAAAGCGAGTTACCATGTGCTACCACTACAAAGCGAGTACCATGTACTACCACTGCAAAGTGAGTTACCATGTGCTACCACTACAAAGTGAGTTACCATGTGTATACTCGAGTACTGCATTCGTGGTTATGTACATTGTTTCGGAATTTTTTCGAACAACCACACGGTTAATACACAATTTAAAAACGCGGGTGCCATTTGGTCTTGATTTGTTTTCCGGTTTCCACTTAAATAAGTTTGAATCTAGACTGGTATAAAAAACGCTTCTAGCACACTTTGTTATAATTCTTTTAAAACGGTCGTTCGTTAAATACTCCACTTCAAGCAGGTAGACTGCTAGAGTCCACTGAAAAAAAAATACTTTGTGGCTGCTACATTTGTTTTGTTGGTATTCACACTGCCAAAATTATTTTGTGGTGAACACAAAATTTTTTGTAGCCGCCATAAAATAAATTTTTAGTGGCCACAAAAGTGTAGTGGTGACAACTAAAAGATTTTGTGTTCACCACAAAACAATTTGGCAGGGTGAATATCAACAAAATATTTCGTGGCCGCCACAATGCATTTTTTCCAGTGAGACTGCTATTTAGCGGTGTTTGATGAGTTGTGAGTTGGGAGGGGCTGTTTATTGACTAAACAATGTGAAACTTAAGTCGGAATTACAATGGCAATCTGAACACACCCAGGTAGCCCCGACACAACGGAGAAATTATACAGCGAGTAAGAAGCATAGTTAGCCCAAGAAAATCGGAGCCCCAATAACACGACCGCAGTAGATTCTATGTCTAGTTTCAATCGTGTCGTGGTCGCCATAAAGAAATGAGCACATGCAACACTATAAAAGAAAATTTAATTTTTTCTTACTGTAGTATATCATAAACTAACTTGGTGTCATCGCCGCATTTTGGTTATTTTTAATACGTTGTTTTCGTGTGCATTCAACGTTTGTTAAAAGCCAAGAAATTTTTTTTTACCGTGATTTCTATGTCGTTAATACTGGATGTAATTTGCGTGACTTGCCATTTAAGGTTCTTCCAACAGCCAAATAGATACAACACATATCGAACTGATATTGTAGAGGTACTGTGAAAACCGAATAAAATGCCGAGTGAAATTTGGTCGGTTTCTGATTTCGTGCCAGGCTTTTTGAGTCATGATATTGTGATTCCAGCACTGCATCCATAAACTATCGTCGTTCGTTATTCAGCCGACCACGAACGGGTTGAAAATAGCGTTACAACTTCAGACGCAAAAATGTTAATGTCCGTAAATATAAGCAAAAGTGTCCGAGGGAAGAACTTGCAGCGCCCAAAAACTCTCTGTTTTGTTATTTCTTAACATCCAAATACTAAGTAATCAACATCTCACTCTGATAATGTCTGATGCTTTGCCAGTGTACGATAAATCCCTATTCGCCTTTCTTCCCGGATACAACCAAAAATTAAATGTCGTAGCAGTTTGTGCGAAAACATTCCTCCAAGAGACGACGGCAGCAATTCAAATGGAGGCAAGATTTCTGCGAAATTCCGATGGCAAACCAAGATTAAAACCTGATTTCCGAAACTAGTATGTTTTTTTTATATGGAATCACAACTCCTAGCCTTTCTGTTTACATTGAGTAATAACTTTTAGAAACAAAAAAAAGGAGGGTGACTTTGCGGACAAATACAGTTCTACAAGTCTGCCTGCCCCGTTGCAGAACGAGTGCAATAGCGTTTGTAAAGTGAATCGATACACGTTGTTACAGTAATTTTGCTTGGGGATTGAATCGACATTTATGGTGGGCTAGAATTAAACCTGGAAGTTCCTAAACGACAAATGCCGTTCTGAAGCCCTTAAATACGTCCTGCGCGGAGTTTGCAGGTTTATTTATGTATCACCAGACTTGGTAATGGGATTTATTTAACACGAGTCTGAGGGAAAGTGCAGCCAACTTTACTACAGATTTCCCACAGACACAAACAATGCCAACTCTTTGGAGGCCGTAGTACACATTCTGACGTAACAAGAATGTTTAAGTTTGCTGCTTCAGGTAGAACAAACTTTATACATTCCACTAGTGGCAATCCTGAAAAACGTTCTTATAAACATATTATTTTTAAAAATCATTATTCACTCAGACGCGCTTTTTTCCAATATTCACTTCGGTTCCACTGAAAACTGTAATTTAGCACGTTCGGTCACGCCTTAATTTCTGATTTCAAGTGCTGCAATCTCGTTTTTTTTTGTACGTGCTGTACTTGCAACCAGTGAAGAACGTGCGGTGTGCTCCACGATATTGGCATCAAACATTCATGTCATAAGAGTCGTAGAAAATTTCACATATCAGTTCGGCCACAAGGAGGACTCTCGAAGTATTGGGCGCCGGTGCCTTGCTGTGTATAGCACCGCTCATAAATATCATTCACGTGCAACACGCCCACTATCGTGGACACGGTGAGTGAACGGGTTAAGTAATGGGTGCGTGAAATTCATTACATAAAAAAAAGACACATTCTCGTTACCAGTTTCGCGCAGGATTCCTACTTTTTTTTTTACTTTCATAAGTCTATTGTAAAATACAATGAAGATGTAAAAAAAACCAAATAGAAATAATTGCGGTGTTGCCAATTTTTGAGCCATAAAATGTATTTAACATTTATTATAGAAATTTCCTTTTTGAAAAGACATAGAAAAATCACTCAAATGATTGAATAACTGCAGTATCGTCGGAGTACCTTAATTTGTTTCCTACGTGGAATAAATGGGAATTAATTTATGATTACCTTCTGACAATAATTACACAAGCGGACAACGGTACAAGCCAAACGACAATCGTATCGAAAAAATAATAAAATAATGTTCTATGCACAAACAAATTCACATTTTCAAAAATTAATCTTTAACTTAGTAACTACAAAAGATATGTCAATTCAATACGACGTCCAGATCTCCCCCTTCCTTTAGATTGTGGTATCTTTGCGTGTTTATTTACGTCTCTTTACAACTTACTGGTAAACCTTTTTAATTAAAATTCGAGCCTTATTATAACACACAGAACTACTTAAAAGAATTCCTAAAACCAGAATGAACTAAAGGTTTTCAGTCTGTTTTTTCTCAAATGAGACTGAAAAATAACAAATTATTGGTTCATTTGTAATATGGTTACAGATGCAACAAAAACAACACGGGCAAAATATTGCGGAATTCAAATATATCTGTTACGGGTTATGCCTTCCAAGCTTGCAGCCACGGAAATCAAATGGGAAAACAATGTTAAAGAAATTTCAACTCAATGCATCAATTTTAAAGATAACTGTTTTAAACAGAAAGTGTTCATCGCTAATTTATCAGAGAGTATTGCCAGGTAAAGCAATTTTCAAAAAAATTTTTCATTCACAAGTTTTTTTTGTGGAACGTAAATTTTAAAGTTAAATAGAAAAAACATCAAAATTGGTAAGATTGCGTGACGTGCTTTACAAAAATATTACTTAGAATGCGTTTTGTTTGAAATGGGTTATCTTTAAAATTGAAGCATTGAGAACTAATATCTTTAACATTCATTACACGTTTAACCGTTTCATTTTAGGATCTAATTGCAAAGCCTATTATAGCAATTTGTCTTTTAGGACCAGGGAAACAATGCAAGCGCAGAAAAATCACATTTACTGCGCTTATTGATCAAGCCCGCGCAACACACGAGAGACAGCTAGAGACGATAATAAGAGCTTTTTATATAATACGCTTGAACCAATGGCACACAATTTTAAAGCACTAAAATATTTCNATGGCACACAATTTTAAAGCACTAAAATATTTCGTATGCCACAACTAAACAGCATTTATTTGAGATTGGCTATTATTGCAAATAAAACTATTATTTAAAAAAAAAAATTAAAAAATGAAAAAACCAAATAAAACTATTATTACAAATAAAACCATTTTTTTTAGTTCAAAATATTAATAAATATTAAGTCCGTCAACATAGCCTTTTACAAAAAAAATTGAAGCATTGAGAACTAATTTCTTTAACAATTATTAAACGTTTAACCCTTTCATTTCCGAATTAAATTATAATCCTTGGTGTTGGAGATTTCGAAAAATTTTATGCGTCCTGTACTTAAGCTGACAAAGAACTCGTTTCGAAATTACAGCCAATAAACGGTAGTCTTTGTTCTTGGTGATCTGTTATATATGAACCAGTCATAACGTAGCGTAGTAAAGCGGTTCAGGAATCAGTCACCTCCAAAGATCATTGGCCACTGAGCGTCGCAGAGTAGAGTGCCTGTCAAATATAACCTTCCCGTGCCACATGTTGACGATTGTCTACAATGAGCATGAGAGGGTTAAAACTCTGCAGGCTTGGTAGACAACGCCTTTATGACCCACTCCCTGTGACAGACCTTCTCGAACATCTTATCTGGAAAGTAATCAACCGGTGAAACAGAAATAAATATAAGATGGAAGGGACGCGAACCCCCTTCGGTTGCTCGCGAACGCTCATGGGGTGGCGAGGCCAAGGTCGACCGTCACCGCGGCTTCGCTTCGGGTAGGTAGGGATATTAAATAACCCGCCGACTGCGAGAGGTGAAGGTAAATGTCGGCCCGGCCCGGAGATTGCGGAGTCCCGTGCCACCGGAGATGGGAGAAGTAAGAACTGAAGAGGGGGGATCGTCTACGGGAGAAAGGAGAGTGGTGACCCGGAGAAAGCGAAAAGGAGACAGACAGACAGAGAGAGAGAGAGAGTAGGTTCTTCAGGGAGCGCGACGTGTCCTCGAAAAAGCAGCTGCAGGAGGGAGGGAAAGTCTAGACGTGAGGAGGGGGAGAGCATCGCAGGTGGA
>NQII01001746.1:244449-256535 GCA_002778355.1 Clitarchus hookeri
GGGGGGGGGGAACTGAAGCAAGTTCGATAAGGTAAAGGGGGAGGCGTTAAGGTCAGGAGGAGGCTGGGTACACCAGGATCGAGTTGGCGATCGCACTTCGGCCGCTTGCAACTTGAAAGGAGCTGATACGAACCGCAGTAGAGAGTTTTAACACTTTCAGGCCCCACTTCAATTTACTGTTTCAGGCATTGCGAACTAAAAATTTTATGAAGCGTGCTGTACTCGTTGACAAAAAAATACTTGTTTCGTCGTCGCAGCCGATGAGTGTACGTTCGACTGCAGTTATATGACCCAATGGTGACCGGGATTAGTAGAACAGTTTGCGAATCATTTACCCACATACGTGCGTAATATACACAGAGTCTGAATGGGTTAATAATTACGGTTCCTCGAGTTACAAACCAGAATTTTTTATTTTATTTAACCCATATCGTAAACATTAATTTTTCATTTCAAATGCGGCAAAAGTGTAAATGTTTAGCGTGAACAGTACTTGCGAGTTCCTTGCAACGACGGACACTCGGGGAACCTATGGGTAGGGTCACGGTACATCCCTGTCACAAGAAGCCACCAACTGTAGAATAGTTGGTGTGTCGAAAGCAACCAATATATAGCATTCCCAGGGAAAGGCGATGTCTGTATTGGTGCTAGCTTCGGGACTCGTACAGCACCGACCGTGATTCCAACTTCTCTGCACCGTGTCAGATGTGAACGCGTGTACTCGGGGTGATATGTNTTGGTGCTAGCTTCGGGACTCGTACAGCACCGACCGTGATTCCAACTTCTCTGCACCGTGTCAGATGTGAACGCGTGTACTTGGGGTGATATGTTAAGGCGCCCGTCTACCTGGCGCTTGAACTGCGTTGCAGAGTGTTCCAAATACACGTTTTTCAACGAAACTATTAAGCGTGCGTCCAACGTGCTGATCTACGAAAAGAACACACACTTCAGACGAGAGCTGTTAAGTACTTTCAAAATATCACGTACGTTAGAAACATCAATTCAGAGTACTCCAAAACCGCTAAAAACGGCCTTTCCAAGGCGCTGTAGCTCAAAATGCACGCATCAGATACATACAAAACTACTATAGGGGCCTGCACTGAACCTTCCTAAAGACTTCCCACTAATAAAATAATATGGTCACCGCTGAAAGTCCCATAGGTACACGCAGCACGACGAGAACACTGCACGCCAGTTCAGAGCCTTGCGCTTAGCGGCGATGGCGTACTTGATGCGCGTGGCAGTGTCGCCCTTATCGCTCCCGCGCTTCTCGGCCTAAACGTGGGAAAAAGTTCCAGGTAGACGGGCGCCTTAAGGAGTTAAAGGCCGTCACCTACATGCCGCTTGTCTGCTAATGTTTTTTTTTTTTTTTTTTAAGAAACTATCATACGTGTTTCCAATGCGTTTACCTCCGAAAAGAAGACATACGTTAGAAGTCGATTGATTGGTACTTACAAGATATCGCGCTAGCTATAAATATTTTTGGAGTCCCTCCAACATGTTTGCTAACTGCTTTTCCAGACTGCCACTGTGCGATGTTCCGTGCAAGCTACTGCGAGAGCTTCTACGGGACCTGCTGTGCGAGCCAGCATGCAAGCAGGTATGGAGTATTCTACGATACTAGCTGTCTCGCAAGTAAACGTGCGCGCGTTTCGTTTGATTTTACTTCTGTTAGCGTCTTTTTCAGGACCGACTTCTCTCAGCTTCTGCAACATATGTTAACGCACGGAGCCTAATAAACACTTATGCTCGCCATAATTTTTACGTAACCAGATTTCCACGTGTTTTTATTTACAGACTACAAAATTATTGTTTAGGTTTTTTTTTAATGAAAGTTCAATTTTAATTAGTGTTGATTATGAGATAAATAATCATTAGGCAAATATTTTAAATTTAAACATACTTATATATTTTAAAAGTGTAAGACACTTATTTTCAGAATGGTGACTATATATATATATATATACACTAGCTGACCCGACAAACGTTGTTTTGCTGTGTCACTGGGAGACACCTGGTGGGAATAAATTGTAACCTAGATCGATAAATGATCGATGATAATTGATCAGTTATCGACCTAGGGTACAATTTATTAAATTACTAATATCGCTATAAAAAAAAAAAGGGTTGGGGGTAGAAGGGTGAAAATTTAGGAGGGTATGTATTTTTTGATGCCACATCATAAAAAAATAAAAAATAAAAATTTTGTTCAAACAATAAAAAAAAATTGTTTGGGGGTGGCCACCCTTATTACTTAGGGGTGTAAAAAATAGATATAAATCTATTCTCAGACCTACCGAGTATACATAAAAAATTTCATAAAAATCGGTCCAGCCGTTTCGGAGGAGTTCAGTGACTAACACTGTGACGGGAGAATTTTATATATTAGATATAGATATATATATATATATATATATATATATATATAAGCTTAGTATGCTATATCTACGAAACTATGTAATCAATCACATCTTAACTTTGTATAATGGAAGTATCTATACAAATATCAAATTAGCTAATACACAAACTATTTACTGCACCCACACGGTCAAACGACTCGCGAAAAATTACTTTTTCACAAAACTTTTGATATCTCTTAAAGTATAGGCGGGAATTGCATGCTCTATTGAACATTTATTATCTTCGTTAAACAGTTCTAATTACATTTGTTTTCTTTGGTAAATATTAAGTTTTAAATGGGGAAGCAACAACTTTAATTTTACGTATTTATTTATTGAGAAATTAAATGGTGAAAACGCTTATTAGTATTTCTCTGTGATAGATAGATATATGCTACCGCGGAGTTTTTTTTTTTTTTTACGTCTTTCGTTTGATGGCCTTATTGCTGTCGTCACTACAAGCGCCACTACCATCCCTCTGATTGGCTAAAATTTCCATCTCGTAAAAAACCTTATAATACAAATCGTACACGACAGAACATCGAAGAAACCGAGCATCAGTCTAGTAAATGTTGCGTAGGGTAGAATAATCTATACCAGCGACCATACAAGCTTACATGGAATCTTTCATTGTGGCACCCCGGCTTTGCTGTTCTCGGTACTCGGCTAGAGTCTGCGTCATTACCAGCCTCCCCCCCCCCCTAGCGACAATGGCAGCAACGATGCACCCACATTGGAACAGCAGAGCAGGGTTGCCATACGTACCATTATACTCTTAGCACACGCACGATTATTTTTAGGCGTTGTACGACCTACGACTGGACACAAGAGTCGTACTTTCTGTTTGTACGATTATCTTCAAATATGTATTCACTTATTTAAAAAAAGACATCAATTAAAAATTGTGAGAGTAAAACTTTACTTCAATATATTTGCAGTACTAAATAATCCCCCCCCCCTTCTTCCCCCCCAAAAAAAATTAACTACATAATGAATTCGATTTATGCGATGTACATATGATTTGTGACGAGACAATCTACTGAACATTAATAGTTCGAAAGATTTCTTTGAGATGTAAACAGATTGCGTTGTGATGCAGTGTGCGATATTTTTTTAATAATTTATATGTTTGTGTACTATTCAGTAAGCTAAGTTCAGCAAGTTTTTTCTTTCTTAATTCTCAGGGAATCAANATAATTTATATGTTTGTGTACTATTCAGTAAGCTAAGTTCAGCAAGTTTTTTCTTTCTTAATTCTCAGGGAATCAACACACGAAGGAAGATATTTTGCATTCAAATTCAGCGTCGTTATGCTAATTTTTTTTAAATTGCAAACTAAAGTGTGCATGAGTATTTTACTTGAGTGTGCGACTTTTAGCCGGCGCGGCGGTTGGTACGACTGCTCGACTGTTGTGATCTGGCAACAACGCAGTACGGCCGCCGGACGAAGACCGCTCGTAAAGTCGTCGAGCCACCAGGTCCACACTCGGCGTGCAGGGGAATGACTCAACGAAACTCGTGTCGTACTTCTCAAGGGACCTTGTAATCCCAGTCAGTGTTTGCATTTGTTGGTTTGCATCGCAGCGATGTGAGTATTTGAAGAGTTTCTGAAATAATCCCGTAGGCCGGGGAACGGCGTGAGAAATACTGTCCGAACTGTGGCGGGAAACCCACATCCGAGGCACAGTCCATTTGAATGCGACGTTACATTGTCAAAGGGTTATGGGTCTGAATCTCGGGTGAGGCGAAGAAGCCGGAATACTTTTCCCGTTCTAAATCCCCCCCAAAACTTCTGCATTCCTGTGTTCACTCCCAACTGAGAAAAGAAAATGCCAAACTCCCTCTCCTTTTTTCTGAATATGTTAAAATAACCTAAAGTTGCATTTCCAAAAATATTTAGTTTTATTTTCTGTGCGGCGGTCTATTTTGCATAACGATGCCCTTCTTTTCTTTTTAGAATTATGCCAGAAAACTATACCTCTGCTGTTTTCAAGAATGTTTGTTGCAATTTTTGTATTCGTAATACAGTTTTATGATTCATTTGTAAAATATGTATTGCTTTCATAGATGTTTGTTGCCTTTTTTTTTGTATTCATAATACGATTTTGTGATTGATTTGTGNAAAATATGTATTGCTTTCATAGATGTTTGTTGCCTTTTTTTTTGTATTCATAATACGATTTTGTGATTGATTTGTGAAATATCTAGTACCTGATGAGTCTGAACTAGAAATTTAAAGTACCATTTCAGTACCAAAGTTACTAAAACGGACGTTGAAACAGAAAGAATGATACATAACAATTATAACAATAAACTTAAAAAGAAAATATGNAAAATATGTATTGCTTTCATAGATGTTTGTTGCCTTTTTTTTTGTATTCATAATACGATTTTGTGATTGATTTGTTAAATATCTAGTACCTGATGAGTCTGAACTAGAAATTTAAAGTACCATTTCAGTACCCAAGTTACTAAAACGGACGTTGAAACAGAAAGAATGATACATAACAATTATAACAATAAACTTAAAAAGAAAATATGTAAGAAATAAAGTGAAAGTAAAGTACATGTATCTGATAAGCTGCATTAATCATTAGACTAATATCGATTTGTTTCTCGCTGAACATTTCCTACGTGAGCAAGTCTAATAGCATGACGACTACTTTCTGGAAGAATACTGAACAACCTCTCAAAACAGAAACGGTACGTTAGTAGGCTACTGGTTTCACGCGGAAAAATTTTCTCAGAGTTATCCGACTTAATGTTCGCACACACATTCCGTTGCTGCCGGGTCCCCCCGCGCACTCGGCATTTGCCCGAAAAGCAGGCGCACTGTTCAAAATTTCGCCATTTTACGGAAGAGTGCTGGTAAAAAAAAAAACTCTGCAAATCTCTTCGTAAAATTACGGTCACATAAGGAAATTTTCTCGAAATTTCAAAGAACTTGTCGAGAATCAACGGGACGTACCCGTAAATCTCCTGAATACGTTTCCTGTACTTCCGGTTAAAAAAAAAAATATTGCGCAAAAGTTTTTTAGTTTTCGTTATGCGGGTTTTTTTTGCTGTGTGCAAACAAATTTAAACAGTATATATATTTTTGTCCTGAAGTAATATCTCAACACGGAGTCCTGAAATCCTACCACTCAATTACGACCGGCCTTGCAAGAATGTCGGATGTACATTTATAAAAAACATACGTAACTTTTTCATTATCTACCAATGTTAGAATATTCTAAGTACTACTGTGATTTTCCGATTACGTCGACGAAGACAGCTTCGTGTTGACTCGGGTTTGCTCGTTACCGAAACACGATTCTGTGAGCAATATGGAGACTCTTCGTATTTTGTTAGTGACACGAGAGCACAGCTCCGCATTTCGTCACTACGGGTCGTGCTTCCGTACGTTAACTGCACATTTCCGTGGACATTTCAGCAACTGCACGGGAATTTCTGACAGTGCGTCACACATCAATAACTTTTTTATAACTCCTGGGGCAGCGGTGGCGTAGTGGCCAGGGCGCTCGCCTCCCACCACGGCGATCCGGGTTCGATCCCCGGCGGGTTCACTCCCGGATCATCGCATGTGGGAATCGTTGTGGACGATGCCGCTTGCCGGCGGGCTTTCTCGGGGCATTCCCGCTTCCCTTGCATTCCAGCTCCGCTCCATTCTAGGGTCTCACTTCTGTCATTCCCGGGGATAACGGTCACCTACGGGTCCCAGCTGGAAAGACCGTCACTCGGAGGGTGTTGCCTTGCCCTGGGTGCACACGCCATTATTATTATTATTTATACCTCGTCGGAAACAAACTGCGCTCGGCTCCAAGCTCGAGTGTGGCGTCCGGAGTCGACTAACTTCCGCATTCGTAGCACCAAGATTATTTTCTGTGTCCAAGGCGACGCACGAACACCGTGTTTTTTTTTCTCACGGAAACAGATTATGGCCCGTAGAAACGTTTAATTTATAGACCCTAAACTTCACCTTGATAATCTGGTGCTGTGTTAGGCTCTATTCATTTGTTAATTGGTCACCTCTTTCGTCGGGAACATACTTTCTCGTTCGCCTTGGCCACGCGGAATTCGGTACCCGAACGAGAATGCTCGCCGTTGGCTGAGAGTCCTTCAAGGCGTGTCTAAACGACGGCGATTAATTAACACGCAATTAGCGCGCTCGAGCGGCAGATCGTCTCGGTAGCCTACTGGTGACGCTATTGTCCCGTACTCGAGATGTCGCGGTTCGATCCCCATCAGGACCAGTTATCCTCATGTCCACGTCTTCAGAAGCCCGCCTATACCTGGAACTGTTTTCCTCGCTTGTGGCCGAGAAGCACCGGGGGGTTGAGGCGACACTGCCATGCGCATCAGGTGCGCCATCGCCTCTACGCGCAACGCACAGTGTTTTCGTTGTGCTGCCTATGCATCTATAACTTTAAACGGTGTCCCTATTACTTTATTGGTGAAAAGCCTGAAGAAAATTTAAACACAGGCGATTTCACTCGTGTCCGGGTATTATGTCTTAGGATACGGCAGCCTGAAGAAAAAAAAAACGTTTTTGACAACGTTAAGGTGGCTTCAAAGTAATATTTATAGCATGCGTGACAATTACAAAGTATTATCCCGTCCCCGTCTAGGGCACGTTTTATATATATATATAAACGTACCAGGGGCACGTTTATTAGTTTCGTAAAAATACCGTATTTAAAACATGCTGCAACTCAGTTTGAGTGCCAGGTAGGCAGGGCCCTTAATGTACCGTCCACAAAAAACGACTACTGAGTGCCAGGTAGGCAGGGCCCTTAATGTACTGTCCCGAAATACGACTAACTGGTTACTATTCTCGTCAAACCTATGTGGTGCAGTTCGTTTCAGCGTGAGGGGATCTCAGTTCGAGTTTCAACGGGAGTGGCGTGAACTTGCCTTTCTCTTACACTGTTAATAAACTGTAAGCTCGTTTAGAGCAAGTTGTCAAACAAGTCAATTATCAGCCGCAAATCACCAACAAATCGTCTCAAAAATGCGACAACGTGATGTAAAACTCAGTACAACAGAATAAAATTTTCGCGTTGCAAGTACTATTCTAAAAATACGAAATTCCAATTGTAAAAACCGTTAACGTGAATTTTATTTGCAGACGACAACAAGAAGACGGCTTTGAAGTGTAAGCATAACGTAGTACCGTTATCGTGTCGAAGCGGTTATGTTGCGTTGCAGCGCGCGGAATAATTTATTGACGTCCTCGCGAGGAAGTCAAGGTCGAATTCCAAATTACGCTTAACGAGGAAAACTGCGGGCGTGACCTTACGTTAGACCAAATTCGGAACTGACGTGTCTGCCTCTAAATTTTCATCTTGCAGCTGAACTGTTCCTCCATTTGAAATTAAACAACTTCGTCGTAAATTTCATACTCTGGTCATACGCAGAAGTTCCGGTAGCGCGTGAATCAGCGCGAACTGAAACCTGCTCAGTTCGCTCCGTCTGGTCGGTTGTGATTTGCGGACGCGTGGATCCGCCGTTACTGCGCAGCTCGCACGCACACGCTACCCCGTACTGGCTACGTCACGTGTCGTAGGGGGGTGGTGGGAAGGGGTGGAGGTGTCGAGGCGGGCGGACAATGGGACGGCCACTACAGGAATGCAAACAGCTGTCCTGTGAGCTGAAGGAGATCACACTTAGGTCACCTTGGTCGCCGAGTTTTTTAAGGCTGTTCACACGCCTCGACAATTAAGGCTAAGCTTCACCCCTCAGGTAGCATTTATACTGCTGTTTTCAGTTTTCATTAAAATAATATTTCCAGAAAGTCGCTACATTTTTTAAAAGTTATTTATATTAATCTGCAATAAAGTTATAAAATACCGTAACTTAAAAGTAATAATAACAAATTAAGTCAATTTTTTTACCCAATTACTACTCAACTCGTACTCTGGAGAAAATGTGTGTCATCTTGCACAAACCTAGTGTGGCTGCAACGATCGCTCGAAGTGAAAATAAAAAGAAAGCATTCGTTGAAGCTGAAAGTCATTACATTTATATTTCCGAACATAAACTACTGTGGCATGTATGTGTATTGTGTTGTTACGCAACATCGTGCTGCATGCTATTCCTAATATTCACTACAAATGTACAGTTTTTACTTATCTCTCTTTACTATCCCCATGTCCTTAATGGTGATTTGTGATGCCAGAGAAGGTCTCACGTAAAAATGAAGTAAAACCAGAATTTTTATTCAGAGCCTTATATTTTTTTTCTCTTTTAGAAATCGTAGATTAGGAGTAGTTATCCTTGTGGTAAAGGCAGTTGCCGTATTTCAAAGGTTAAACCATTACGTCGGTGTTTAAGGAATTCGTTATTTGTTAACTTAGCATTTTGTAAGTTCAGTTACGTACTGAAAACTTAGAGTACAACTTAATATAACTTAAAACTTTTATTAGACACGAAGGAATATTTTCGTATTGCAAAGTAAACTAACACAAATCCATTTTTCTCTTTGTTATAAAGAAAGGTACTATTGCCATTAAACAAAAATAGGCCTATGTAAAGAAGAATTTTAATAGCAGCAAACCTGTTTCTTTAACCTTCCATTTAATTGAAGCAAGGTTTGGTTATTGTAAACCAATTAACTTTAAATACATGCTTTTATTTGCACGTATTTTTATTTTTACATTGTACGGCCAGCCAACGGCCTGACCTCATAACTGGCAATGTCTTCTCTTCTGCCACCTTTGAATGGATCAAGTATAGGATGGTGGAGGTATGGGGCGAGAAAGGCATCGATCCTGTTAATTTAATTAATATTTAATTATGATCGCGTCTGAAGAAATCCGACTAAAAATTAATTGCAAACTGAACACGTATCACAAGAAGGGCTGCCTTGCTCAGAGTTCTAAAAAGAGGGAATATTGCACAAAACTGACTTCATCAATGGATGTGAACTGGGAAGGATCGATCAACCCGCTCACGGCTATGTAGTTAATGAGGCAGGAAAACATCCACTGCTTCACTGTGCCCAGTTACTTTGCAGTTTTGGGCGAAGTGAATACACTTTTCACGGCAGGAAATAGAGAAGCGTTAACAAAAACTTCGAAGGTGTAACAGTGAAATGACGCGGAGGGCGAAAAAACGCAGAACGAAATCCGAAATTTAACGTACTACTCGCAAACGCTGAATGTTAAATATTTTATTTTGTAATTAGTTAAATTTTCTACAGAAGCTGCGTATAACTAGATGAACGGGCCCTCCCGGAAACACGATTTCATGTAAAACAGCTTGCAGCTAAAATTATCTCAGAGAAAAAATATTTTTTTATATGTTTTCAGAAAATTAGCNATTTCATGTAAAACAGCTTGCAGCTAAAATTATCTCAGAGAAAAAATATTTTTTTATATGTTTTCAGAAAATTAGCAGTTGTAATGAAAAACAAATGCACATTCTCGTGAGGTGGTTGCTACTGACTACTAGATGGCTCTAAAAAGGGACTCGAAACCTTGTTCATGACAGGGATTTGAACTAGAGCAAATATTTAATGTACTAGCTGCCTAATAATACAGCATGGTGCATTCAAAACGGGACGAAAATATTACGGCAGACATACATTCTTTACGCTCAGAAATTTAATGTTTCCTTCGTATTAGAATATGCCGTAAGTGACGCGGCAATAATAAATTATGTTTAAAATGGAGGTGGGTGTCGCAAGTTACCTCGTTGCTNGAATATGCCGTAAGTGACGCGGCAATAATAAATTATGTTTAAAATGGAGGTGGGTGTCGCAAGTTACCTCGTTGCTTCCAGAAGCAAACATTGTCGGGTTAAAAGGCGAAGTAAGTTTCGTGTATAGTCGGTAATATTCGTGTACGGGAACTGCAAGGTTCGTGTATCGTCGGTAATGTTCGTGTACGGGAACTGCAAGGTTCGTGTATCGTCGGTAATGTTCGTGTACGGGAACTGCAAGGTTCGTGTATCGTCGGTAATGTTCGTGTACGGGAACTGCAAGGTTCGTGTATCGTCGGTAATGTTCGTGTACGGGAACTGCAAGGTTCGTGTATCGTCGGTAATGTTCGTGTACGGGAACTGCAAGGTTCGTGTATCGTCGGTAATGTTCGTGTACGGGAACTGCAAGGTTCGTGTATCGTCGGTAATGTTCGTGTACGGGAACTGCAAGGTTCGTGTATCGTCGGTAATGTTCGTGTACGGGAACTGCAAGGTTCGTGTATCGTCGGTAATGTTCGTGTACGGGACCTGCAAGGTTCGTGTATCGTCGGTAATGTTCGTGAACGGGACCTGCAAGGTTCGTGTATCGTCGGTAATGTTCGTGAACGGGACCTGCAAGGTTCGTGCATCGTCGGTAATGTTCGTGTACGTGACCTGCAAGGTTCGGAAACTCCGTGATGTTACGTACGTCCTATAGACGGTAGGGGGGCGGGCGGTATCGTGTTTCGTCCTGTATTGTGTATTACCACCTTCTCGACGTTTTTTCTGCTGGAAACAAAATTACTTTGCAATGAACACAAAACTATTTGACGGCGATTACAAGGTAAGAAGTGCTTTCTAGAATCACCAACAAACAAGTTTAATGGCGCCTACAAAATAAATTAGAATTCACCGCAATAAAAAAAATGGCATGCACTGTGAAAATGTCCGTATTCGTACAAGGAATTCTTTGGCAACCGGTTACCACAAATATTTCTGTAACACTACAAATAACGTGTGCTAAATTTTTCAAAATCTTAACGGGGAACGTGCGAAACTAATATTGAGTTCTAACTAGCAAGTGATGTAGACTTCGAGTTTATTGAGCTGCATAAACAGTTTTGTATGTTTTCTAAAATAACGTATTGTAAATATGCAATATTTCAGCTGTAGAATTACAAAAAAATCTTTGGCAACTAGTTTCCAAAGAATTGTTTGTAACAAGCGAGAAATTTCTTACTGTGCGGTAAATTTCAAAATGTCTTCCCAAGTCAGTTTCCGGGAACACGTTAGAGCATGGCGGGGTCTCTGGTAGGGCTGTGCGATATGACGATAGTATCGATAACGAAACAACATCTTTGAAATATCACAACTGCGATATGGTCCAACGATGTACGGAAATATATCGCCTATTGCGATGTTAGTGATATATGATATTAACGATACGTGCAATATCAATATAAACGGTATAAAGAGTAAAAAATATCTGTACTTGTCATAAACGATTCCTAGGAAACTATTTGGCGATGGTTTTCTTTCAACTCTACAACTGAAATATCGCATATATCTAACACATTATTTTATAAAAACGTTCAAAATCGTTTATGCAGCTCAGTGTTTATAATTAACTGGAAGTCTACAACACTTACTTCATAAAATTCAACTTTTAGTTTTAAACATCCACATTACGGTTTTATGTAATTTACTCTATTTTATTTGTAGTGTTAGAAAACTATATTTGGCAACGAGTTTACAAGGAATGCGTTACACAAATACAAAAAAAAAAAAAAATTACAGTGTATTTGCGAAATGAATATAAGCTATATCTGTGATATATCGAGATATGTTTTCACTAGTCAGCGGGAGCGATATATCGCACTGCTAACGATATAATCAACATGTTTTGAAACCATATTGCAGAGTGTATATCGCAGAGGCGCAGTGTCTGCGAGGGTGCGGAGCGGCGACTATTATCGGGAGATGGGTCGTCACTCTCTTCTTGGTCTT
>NQII01001746.1:270366-280947 GCA_002778355.1 Clitarchus hookeri
GCGCCGATGTACTTGGCCTTCCGACGCAAGGTCAGTACTCGCTTAACCCACTTCTCCGCCACGGCGAGCGTCTCAAGGGCAGCGCGTAGGTTGTTCCCTCTCGCCCCACCACACTCACTCCCCTCTACGGATATCCAAACCGGAACAAAATATCTATATTATTTATATCGGTTATTCATAAAGGTACCGTTCAACGAAACGATATATACAAAGAAAAATATAGAATTTCGGTACATCAGCATCCGGTATTTTATAAATTAAATAGTATTGGCAAATGTTAAATTGCTTGGAATATTACGTATAGAGGACACGAGACTTTGCAGAAATAGGTGGCGCCGGTTTTAAGTGAATGTTGCCATAGCGAATATTCTAGTTTTTAAATAAAATTTATGTATTCAAATAAGAGCTTATTAAAAGAGCATTTTAAAAATATTTATTTACACTAACTGGAGGAAAAAAATTGATTTCAATAAAATATCGTTGAAGTATATCGATATCGCGTTGATGTAATATCTTTATTTCGACATCCCTACTCCCCTGTCGACAGCGGTGTCACAGAGAACTTCAGAGTACAGAGACTATCAGAGACTGGGTATGCCCACGTCGAAGAAACCACCACGCAATTTCGCTTCTGTGCAATTATCCACTCTGTGACTGTAGCACACAGTAGATAAGTATCTAGAGACGAAAAGAACTGCCGGTTCTTTTGATGTGATGGCATCCATTCTTGATTGGATGTACCAGGCTTTGAGAACGGGCCTTGTGTCTGATTGGCTACTACATTCTGCGGTAAGTTCCCTATTGGCTGGGCTGCCGGCTGGCGAGTATGTTACCAGGCGCTGATTGGCGAACGACGTTCCAACATGTCGGTTAGTAACGCTACTTCGCTGGCGTGTGAGGCTGACGATATCGGTAATTAATAAGTACTTTGTGACTGTAGTAACGCGTTATCACACATCTTCCAGCGTCTAATAATCGAGGGGCCACGGTGGCTCGGCGGTTAGACTGCTCGCCTCTCACCAAGGCGAACCGGGTCCAGTCCCCGGCCGGGCCACTCTGGATTTTCGCAATTGGGAATCGTGCTGGACGATGCCGCTGGTCGGCGGGTTTTCTCGGGAATCTCCGGTTTCGCCCTCCCTTGCATTCCGGCGCTGCTCCATTCTCAACTCATTTCACATTTCACCCTCATCGGCTTTCAAGACCTCGTTGTTAAGAGCCACCCAAATCTCTCCCCCCCTTTCTCTGTCTGTCTGTCTCTCTCTCACACTCGAATAAACAACTTTCATTCTCGACGGGAGATCGCCAAGTCGGTCTCATTTGAAAGGAGTTTGCGCAAAAGTTAAAACACGCGACCTTCACCTCAGGGTCTTGACCTCACACACCCAAGTCTCCATTGGCGGCGCGGAGGTCAAGCGCTTGCCCAGAATACCCAAGTATGCAGAGAAGCAAAAACGCCGGATGTCCTGACAAGATGGCTTAGTGGGGGAGAGAGTGGGGGGAAGAGAGGCCATCATCCATTCAGAACACGAAACGGAATTTGTGCTGAACCGTGACAAAACTAAATAACCGTACCAGCATTCGCGTTCATGGATTTATTCGGAAAGCACTTAGTGAGTGAGGTGAGAGATTTGTCCGGCTCTTAACATCGGGGGCGTTAAGAGCCGATGAGAGTGAAGGGAGGTGAGTAAAGAGTAGAGTCGGAACTCAAGGGCGGGGGAAAACGGGAGATCCCCGAGAAAACCCGCCGACCAACGGCATCGTCCGGCACGATTCCAACATGCAAAAAACCCCGAGAGAGACCCCACCGGTAATCGAACCCTGTTCGCCTTGGTGGGAGGCGAGCATTCTCTACCACACCACCGCAGCCCCAACTCTTAGTTTACGCGGGCGATTGAAGTGTACTTCTTTATGATCGAGCGTTTGAATTGTGTTNGGACTGACACCTCTACCGGCGATGGTTCGGAACCTACCCCTGCAAAACCCAAATGGTTCGGAGTCCAGTGACCGTTTCTCTTCCCCGCCACACGACGAAGACGTGAGAAGCAGATGTGGAGCGTGCTGCGTTCGTGTCCAAGAGGCCTCACTCTCGACGTCGGGGAGAAAGTGTGCGCAATGACTGCTTCGTAGTCCCTTCGCCTGGAGTCTGATTATTAGTGAAGCCGTGCTGCGTACAGTTTCATGTTGGATCGTCACGAGTCCGGATGGTTAGTGTTCCTCGTACTTCTCATCCAAACAGGGAGTCCGCATGCCATGTCAAGGTTATCCTGCATGTGCGGGTCAGAGAACATAGGCCCCAACGCGGTTACCATAATTTCGAGAAGCAAATGGTGAAATTAAATGTGAAAATAAAACGGGGTGGTATTACTCGTTTGTGGAATGGTAAAAACTTTGAAAAAAAAAAAAAAAAAAAAAAAGCACGAATTATTAATTTTTTAAACTCATTTAGACCCAGTGTATACAAATGTGTAATGATTAGACTACTCGCCTCCCACCTAAGCGAACCGGGTTCGATTCCCGGATTTTTGCATGTGAGAATCGTGACGAGTTTTCTCGGGTATCTCCCGTTTCCCCCCGACCCAGCATTCCGGTGCTGTTTCATGCTCAACTCGCTTCAACCTCGTCGGCTCTCAAGACCTCGATGTTAGGAGCCGCCCAAATCTCTCCATTCAAGGCCACACAACTTATGCATCGTTGCAAAGGAAGGGATTGCTTTTGGTCGGGGCTGTACACCGTGGCGCTCACTGCCCAATGACGGGTGTCTGATTCGTAAATCGTGCTAATTCTACCACAGAATAAGAAATTGCGTGGTGGTTTATTTGATGTAAAACGAACTCGGCCGCTCATTGGCAGCGTGAAACTGTGGAAACGGACCTTCGCTCTGATAGGCTGTTGCACGTTATGGAATATTTTCTATTGGTCGGGCTGCCGTCTGGCAGGTTAGCCTCCAGGAAGCTGATTGGCGAATGACGTTCCGCCATCTTGCTGGCCGGTGACGCCATTTTGCTGACGCGTGTGTCTGGAGTTGGCAATGCACGCCGCCACTTTACCTCTGCACTTTTTAATTACTCAGTAATTCTACTTTACGAATCATTTATGTAACTATCGAAGAACGCGGACCTATAGAACACTGATTCTCACAATGAAACAAGTACAGTGATCGCTTTAAATACGGCACGCGTCAAATATTTCTTATTTGCAAAGACTGGAACAATAAGTTAGCGTGGGCCCGAGACGGTTAAGCTTGCCGTAAATATGCCCCACAGCCCACACGCTGATTTTTACGATTGTGCATTAAGTTTTAANATTGGTCGGGCTGCCGTCTGGCAGGTTAGCCTCCAGGAAGCTGATTGGCGAATGACCTTTCCTCCATCTTGCTGGCCGGTGACACCATTTTGCTGACGCGTGTGTCTGGAGTTGGCAATGCACGCCGCCACTTTACCTCTGCACTTTTTAATTATTCAGTAATTCTACTTTAGAATCATTTATGTAACTATCGAAGAACGCAGACCTATAGAACACTGATTCTCACAATGAAACAAGTACAGTGATCGCTTTAAATACGGCACGCGTCAAACATTTCTTATTTGCAAAGACTGGAACAATAAGTTAGCGTGGGACCGAGACGGTTAAGCTTGCCGTAAATATGCCCACAGCCCACACGCTGATTTTTACGATTGTGCATTAAGTTTTCAAATGTCGTACAATTAACACAATCGATGCGACGATGCGCTATATGTTCGCCTAAATAAACGTAAATACACACAAGANAAATGTCGTACAATTAACACAATCGATGCGACGATGCGCTATATGTTCGCCTAAATAAACGTAAATACACACAAGAAAACCAAAATAAATATTTCAATGTTATAACCGTCTAGCTGTAGAAATTACACAAGTGGTGATCACAGAGCATGTATGAAGAAATTGCAATGTTCACTCAATAATTTCTAATTCTTAATTTTTTTACTCTTCAAACATCCTCTCTGCACGCCAAATGACGCAACGAGTTATATTATTTTATCGTACCTGCCAATAAATTTTCACAAATTAATCAGTGAACATCATTTCAAAACATCTTATTTTTGACTTTTTTAATACCACTATAATGATAAAACGATTGTATTGTATACAACATACAACATTACTCGAAAACAAGTGACCTGTAATGAGGGCTTCTGTCTAAGACGCAGTCGTACGGTTTTCAGCACACGCACATTCTACAGTCTGTATCAAGGGCAAGTGTTGTCGTAAATGCAGTATCTCATTGCAAAGTAATAAACACCGGAACACACCAGCTACAACACCGCTACTGTTCGTGAAGGAGTTGTCGCAATAGCTGACGATAGATAAGACTCGCTTTGCTCACAGTTAAACGGCGTACGAGTCATTTGAGAAAACACCACACAATTGAGTGACGTGGAGGGCTGACCTACAACCAGAATGACGAGACACATAATCTGGCATTCCAATAGCATTGGTACGGTCGATTCACATGAAAGTTCTAAATGGGCTCGTTATGATAACCTGGCGTTAACTCTATGCTGCTTTTTTAAAAATAGAATTCGTAGCTACGTTCACATTGGAGTTATAAATATATTGTTTTAGGTAAGTCGTAATACAGTGCTACCAATACCAACTACGCTGCATCTGGGATCTGGAAAAGGTTCGCTTACATGTGTTTTTTCATATTCAAATAGGAAACGTACTTATAATCAATTGTTCTAATAATATTCGAAACTTTTACCATCTATGTGCCATTAGTAATATTCCCTCTCTAACATGTACACCTATTTTGCACTCACTGTTAACCTTTACATTCCAAGTTTTTGAGATGGTTAATTTGTTTATCATACGAACAAGCATTTAAATATCATAGTGTCTACAAAATCAGCTGTGAAATATTACCTGCATTTTCCTGTNTTTATCATACGAACAAGCATTTAAATATCATAGTGTCTACAAAATCAGCTGTGAAATATTACCTGCATTTTCCTGTTTTCTAGACTAAAAGTTATTTACCTGACATTTCTTACATGTAGACCTGATTCTACACTCTATAGTGTGTGCGCATACGTGACTGTGTGAGATCTTTTAAAATACACAATAAGTAAGAAGTTGTAATTTAAGATGTTTGTACAATGGTGAGTTTCATGCAGCAATTGATATTTGGCAAATCAATTTTGGTTGATTTACTTTATTTTTTCAAAATGGCGGAAGCGTGATTGCATNTTTATCATACGAACAAGCATTTAAATATCATAGTGTCTACAAAATCAGCTGTGAAATATTACCTGCATTTTCCTGGTTTCTAGACTAAAAGTTATTTACCTGACATTTCTTACATGTAGACCTGATTCTACACTCTATAGTGTGTGCGCATACGTGACTGTGTGAGATCTTTTAAAATACACCATAAGTAAGAAGTTGTAATTCAAGATGGTGCGTTTCACGNTAAGTAAGAAGTTGTAATTCAAGATGGTGCGTTTCACGCAGCAATTGATATTTGGCAAATCAATTTTGGTTGATTTACTTTATTTTTTCAAAATGGCGGAAGCGTGATTGTATTGTTTTTGAGGCCAAACATGCATGCCCCAAGTGGAAATGCAGCTGTTTATAGGAATATTTTACTGCAGCGAAGAATTCCACAAATTATGCAACTTATGATAATTTTTGCAACGCGAAGAACCTACGAGGCGGAATGTCCCAAGCCACTACAAACATGATCACACACTTTCCGCAGTGTTCAATATCATAAAAGCTAAAAAGAGAATTTTAAATCGGGAAGTATGGGTACCGATTTCATAACCAAGAATCGAAACAAGAATATTAGAACTGAATCGAGAATCGGTATCGGTAAAAATGTGGAAATGACACTAATTTTGGCTGATGAAATTGTCTAAAGTCTAAAACCATGACGCACAAATGGCAGTCATTATACTGGATGAGTATAAAAGAATACCCCAAATTTGAAGGTGGTCTATAATATCAAAACCAAACAACCTACAAACTCAGTTGACCAATCAAAAGAACCGTGGAACCGTGAAGTTTGTTTACAATACATTCACAAATGTTCAATGTGACCACCATGAGCGGCCCGAACGACATCTACGCGATAATCAAACTCGTTCCACAATCTTGTCAGCATGTCTGGTGTTACGGTTTGGATGGCGTCCGTAATTCTCGTTTTGAGTTCGTCAATGTTAGCCGGCAATGGTGGATGAAACACTTGATCCTTTATGTACCCCTATATAAAATATTCGCACGGGGTAAGATCCGGGTTTCTTGGGGGCCGGTGATGAAGAGCCTGGTCACNTTCTTGGGGGCCGGTGATGAAGAGCCTGGTCACCAGCTGCTCCTCGACCAATCCAGCGTTGCGGCAACGTCTCGTTCAGGTATCCGCGAACAGCTAGGTGCCAATGGGGTGGCGCACCATAAAGGAAACATTAGACTGTCTCCTTCACATTGATGTGTCGAATGCGAGCTCGCTACCCCCTCACCACCTCAAACCTAGAGTTACGAACGCCATTCAAACCGTAACACCGGACATGCTGACAAGAGCGTGGACCGAGTTTAATTATCGCGTACATGTCGTTCGGGCCGCTCATGGTGGTCACATTGAACATTTATGAATGAATTGTAAACAAACTTCNAGCTGCTCCTCGACCAATCCAGCGTTGCGGCAACGTCTCGTTCAGGTATCCGCGAACAGCTAGGTGCCAATGAGGGGGCGCACCACAAAGGAAACATCAGACCGTCTCCTTCACATTTATGTGTCGAATGCGAGCTCGCTACCCCCTCACCACCTCAAACCTAGAGTTACGAACGCCATTCAAACCGTAACACCGGACATGCTGACAAGAACGTGGACCGAGTTTAATTATCGCGTACATGTCGTTCGGGCCGCTCATGGTGGTTACATTGAACATTTATGAATGAATTGTAAACAAACTTCACGGTTCCAAGGTTCATTTGATTGGTCAATCAAGGTTGTNACATTGAACATTTATGAATGAATTGTAAACAAACTTCACGGTTCCAAGGTTCATTTGATTGGTCAATCAAGGTTGTAGGTTGTGTGGTTTTGATATTATAGACCTTCAAAGTTGGGGTATTCTTTTATACTCATCCTGTATGTTTATGTAAAGTAATGTAATGATTACTACCCCAAGGAGATTTTCCCTTAAATAGGTTAATTTCCCTGACATTAACAGCTATATAGACACCTTGTAATTGCAGTCACATATCATTAATGTAGTGTTCAGTCAACACGGAAGTTGGCAGGAATTAAAATGAATAGAGATAAACAAAAGCAAAAAAACGTTTCTTTAATATGATTGGCTGACACTACGTCAATTTTACGCAATGCTGGAGTTGGGTCAACTTAACGAGTAAAAACCATTGACTTTACGTCATTCTTAATGCAATATGAACCTACTGCTGCGTACTCCGTACTTGACAATAACGATAACGTTAAGTTAACGCAACGAGCTCCATGTTACTTAATTGTGAATGGGCCTTCATTGCACGGTGTCGCCAGGCACTCAAAGTAAGGCGTGTTTGGTTTTTTCCTTAACATGGCACGTATCACAAGAGTTTCAACCTTCTACTAACATAAAAGTATCGTATTTCTGGCTAAACTGAAATTTTACTTCTATTTTATCTACAAAAAATAATAATTAATTTTTAATTAATATGAATAAATTTGAGAGAAAATAGGAGTACTGGTAAATGCCTAATAAGAAATAGTTCTCACGCAAAATATTATTAAACTGAGTGCGAACGAATGCGGTACGTTGTAATTTTCACGTAATTTTCTAGACTTATTTAAGCTTTGCTCGCATGAGGCGGAGAAATAGTTCGAAAGTAGAACTTTAGCAAAGCTTCAGAAACGTCGACAGTATCCGTGAATGGACTATACTTGAAATCAATGCGTCGGAGTGATACAACGAGCTGAAATTTATCATATTTCGCAATTTAATTAGTCAAATGTTGCCACATTAACCCTTTCAGATTAAATTGAATTTATGGCTTATGGTGTTGCACAAAATGTCTTGGTGCGTGCTGTACTTTAAGTCGACAAAACACTTTTCTTGTTCTCGCAACTGATGAGTTGTAATCTTTGTGATCGGCTCTATTAGNTGTACTTTAAGTCGACAAAACACTTTTCTTGTTCTCGCAACTGATGAGTTGTAATCTTTGTGATCGGCTCTATTAATATGAACCTTTCACAACTATTTGAGAATCAGTTATCCGCAGGATAAAATAATCCATCGCTGAGTATCGCAGCGCGTAGTGACGGGCAAACATGACCTTTATCTGCATTGCGTACATAACTGAACAAACTGGGCCAGAATGTGCACAATGTCGTTAAAGAATACAGTAAACTCTCCGACCGATTTCTAAGAAGTAGAAAAAAAAAGTCAAGTTTTGAGATAGTGGCAGGTACACGATCGATAGGTAGGACAGCTGTCGAATGCAGGTGCCGAAGTCCCCTCTTGGAATCACGTCTAGGACGGCGAAAGGTCAGNCGATAGGTAGGACAGCTGTCGAATGCAGGTGCCGAAGTCCCCTCTTGGAATCACGTCTAGGACGGCGAAAGGTCAGGTAGGATAGCAGAAGGTCACGACTCTTACCTGACCCGGTAGCAAATTCTCCTGTGTATTCGACGCTCGAACGTGAGCGGTAGGACTGAAGGGAGACAGAGAGAACGAGGGAAAGTTTCTCTCCATCGCATACACCTTGTTCCTTCCTCGGTTCCTTCGTGTGCTTCGCTCACCGACCTCCCGTGGCGCAGTCGGTTGGCGCACCGCCGGTCTGTGGTGAGGGGGTTCTGGGTCCGAATCCCGGGTAAGGTATGGGTAGGGCCAGTGACTTTTCGTGTAAAAATCGGAGCACAGAGTAGACTTCAATAATACAGACACACCTCAGCTTTTGTTATACCTCCACTGGCTGCTGGTGCCGTGTCCGTCTTTGACCAAGCCACTCAGGACTAAGTAACTCCGACACTGAACCTTCGTGATTCGTGCGTAAACGGTTAACACGGGCCAAAACATTTTTTTTAGCCAATCGAAGAAGCTGGACGACCCTACAGTGCTTTGAACTGTATCTTATATCGAAATATTTTCGCGAAATATCACTGCCCCTAGGTATGGGTGTTAAGTTTGTAAGCCGTCCCCTGATAAGCCTTCAGGCATAAGAGTGGAGGACGTTAGTAAACCCAATACAATACTATTCATGGGCTTCGCAGTAGATGTGAAACTCATCTGCATCAGCTATGTCGTGTGAAATCTCCGAACGTACCTCGCGCTGAATTATTTTTTTACTTATGATTAGTGCCATCTGTTNTATGTCGTGTGAAATCTCCGAACGTACCTCGCGCTGAATTATTTTTTTACTTATGATTAGTGCCATCTGTTTTTTCGAGCAAAATTTTTTTCGCGCAGGCTAGAATTCAAAATCCTACAAGCACGTCTGCAACGAGCCTTCGTGGAAGACAGATTGTTTATATGACTGGGTAAATNTGAAGGGAGACAGAGAGAACGAGGGAAAGTTTCTCTCCATCGCATACACCTTGTTCCTTCCTCGGTTCCTTCGTGGGCTTCGCTCACCGACCTCCCGTGGCGCAGTCGGTTGGTGCACCGCCGGTCTAGGGTGTGAGGGGGTTCTGGGCCCGAATCCCGGGTAAGGTATGGGTAGGGCCAGTGACTTTTCGCGTAAAAAAACCGGAGCACACAGTAGACTTCAATACTACATACACACATCAGCTGTTGTTATACCTCCGTTGGCTGCTGGTGCCGTATCCGTCTTTGACCAAGCCACTCAGGACTAAGTAACTCCGACACTGAACCTTCGTGATTCGTGCGTAAACGGNATACACACCTCAGCTGTTGTTATACCTCCATTGGCTGCTGGTGCCGTGTCCGTCTTTGACCAAGCCACTCAGGACTAAGTAACTCCGACACTGAACCTTCGTGATTCGTGCGTAAACGGTTAACACGGGCCAAAACATTTTTTTTAGCCAATCAAAGAAGCTGGATGACCCTACAGTGCTTTGAACTGTATCTTATCTCGAAATCTTTTCGCGAAATATCACTGCCCCTAGGTATGGGTGTTAAGTTTGTAAGCCATCCCCTGATAAGCCTTCAGGCATAACAGTGGAGGACGTTAGTAAACCCAATACAATACTATTCACGGGCTTCGCAGTAGATGTGAAACTCATCTGCGTCAGCTATGTCGTGTGAAATCTCCGAACGTACCTCGCGCTGAATTATTTTTTTACTTATGATTAGTGCCATCTGTTTTTTTCGAGGAAAATTTTTTCCGCGGAGACTAGAATTCAAAATCCTACAAGCACGTCTGCAACGAGCCTTCGTGGAAGACAGATTGTTTATATGACTGGGTAAATCAGGATCAGGTATGTTACTACGATACTGAATGTTAGTGATTCCGGGGAAGATTAGCTGAGGCGTGCAATAGCCTGTGTTCACGTCCCTACACACATGCCCTGGACAAACCGCGACGTCACATGTGTAACGACTTACAGTTTACTGCCGGCGGTGACAGCAACGACATGCAGTA
>NQII01001746.1:281099-353036 GCA_002778355.1 Clitarchus hookeri
TCCGTCAGAGTCAGAGATGCGACATGCGTGCCAGCGGATGCGAACTGACCAGTACGAACTAATGACGACGATTACTTAAAAACACGATACTATCAGAAGCGTCGTGAGTGCGGGTATGTCGGTGGATGTTGCATGCCAGGCGGACGACATCAGCGATGCAGCCCAACAAAAAAAAAATACGAGTTGCAAAGTGTGCTTGAAACGGAGACAACAATATGTAAATAAAACAATCCGGGACAGATGCCGTCGGGGGCCTATTGTGATCACCTTTAACGCCAGTATCATAATTTGCTACACTAAATAACTTTTTAATTTCCCCTTCCACAGAACATGGAATCTGTGGGTAGCTGTAGTAAGAAAAGTAAAACTAGTACCAAATCGTTTCTAAAAATGGATCTTGCAAATGTCGGAAGTGATAAAACTGTAGTTACTTGATTGTTCGTTAGTGATTACACAAGAAAAACTCTTTCCTACAAAATAATTTGCAGGGTTTATTCAAACAGAAGAGATACAGTTTTTTTGTACAGTAGAATCTACTGTACACAAACGTACATATACATACAAAAGTGCCGGCGCGCACACGTGATATACCGAGATTATTCACGGCAAAGCGAGCACTTTTGAAAGCCCTGCTTAAGATCTATTTGTATGCACGTTTTGTATTCTTCCGCCGTGTGTACAATCAAGATTACCATGGCTCTGACCCCTTACAAAATTATTAGACCAGCTAGTATTTTACAAATTTGCTCATTCTAACACTTATATGCATTGAGAAAACATAAAGCAAAACATAACCGTTTCAGTATTCAAAAATGTTTACCCAACACTTTTGAATTCAACGTCAAGTTATGGGACTACTTTGCTTTTGTCATTACCAACTTCACTGGGCGTATGCCAATCAGTATGCCTGTTAAAATGTATACAGGTTGGGGCAGCGAAAATTTTCAAATGTTGATTTCAAAAGTGCTCAACTAACCGTGAACAGCCTACATTGTTATATATAAACCGATTTTCGTCTTCCGCGCATGTTACCAACATTAGCTTAGGAACTACCACAGAATTGTTAACATAACGCGGCAAAATAATAACGTGGACGTTTGTTTACATGCAGTTTTCCTGAAGACCCGTAATTTTATCTATAATAATATTTAGCGTAACTCGAACAAGTGCTAGTCGCACTGACACTTCGTCAGAGCAAATACACTTACGTTTAATTCGCGTAGTTTTGACGGTTCTAGAAACGAAAAATTGGGATGTGGCTGTGTCGGGGACACGGTCGTGAGTTTTACGTGAACACGGTCGTGAGTTTTACGTGAACACGGTCGTGAGTTTTACGTGAACACGCCTGCGTCGGCGGGTAATATTACTTGGCTTTTACGACGTAAACAGACAGAGCTAGGCGGTGTATTTCGCTTGGCACCAAAAACCAGAGCGCTAGCACATCCGNGCTTTTACGACGTAAACAGACAGAGCTAGGCGGTGTATTTCGCTTGGCACCAAAAACCAGAGCGCTAGCACATCCGAAGTAACGAGATAAATTTTCGCCCACGCCCCAAAATTTTCCGCCAGTCGCCGCGGGCCCACCACCCGCTCCTCGCGCATGCGAGGTGACAACTCAAGGTCATGCTCGCATTATGATCGTATACACGATCGAACGAGATCACATGTATTTCAATCGTGCTGTTAATCACTAAGTTATAGTGTCGGAATGGATCACCCTGCAAACGTTACATAGCCGTTTCCGTCCTGGTATAGGCCTTTCAGGGTGAAGTGAGCACTCTTTAAGTCCCTGCTAAATTTTTATTTTCAGTCAATTTATATTTTTCGGCAACTCTCTAATATAAATAAACATTTCTATGAGACTAATAAACACAGTGTATACATTTCACCACTCGCAAAAGTTAACATGTGANTAATATAAATAAACATTTCTATGAGACTAATAAACACAGTGTATACATTTCACCACTCGCAAAAGTTAACATGTGAGACGGCGATAAAATATATTTATTGGTGTTAAGTGGGCCTTGAACAGTGCTCACTTTACCGTGAATGGCCTATACCCCATGTGCAGGTCTGATTTTAAAGACGTATTCACTCACACCGAACAAAATCGTCCAGCTGTGGAACTCGGGAACTCGGCGTACACTCGGATTCCCTATCGCCTCCCAACACAAGAGCTGGGAACTTCTGCGACAGCACTTCTTCGCAGACGTCGAGAGAGCCTCCGACACCAAACTTCTGACGAGTTGAAGGACGCGCGGGATGTAGGCCTCCACCTCGAACTTCTGTTGCTTTTCGCAACTCCGTTCCTCGCTCCCCTCAGCTGTGCAAGTANCGGGATGTAGGCCTCCACCTCGAACTTCTGTTGCTTTTCGCAACTCCGTTCCTCGCTCCCCTCAGCTGTGCAAGTAACGGTGTCCACTGCCGGTGAGCGATATCTCGATACATCGCTCACGCGCGAGTGTTTGAAGACATCGCAGCTTCAGTACAGTATGTAGTACTGGACGTTGGTTACAAACAGCCTCGCTATGGACCACCATCTCTTGGAAGGAGGTAAGGAGGAGGAGTAGGTCAACTTGAGAACACAGCGTGGAATTCTTCGCACTAACTGTTTGGAAAATACTGACTATACTCCACTGAGTTCAACACTGAGAAGGCCAAAAAATCTAAGAAATATAGTCTATCTATGCAGTGTTCATTGCGAAAGAAGTGAAGTTAGTGGTGTACTCTTGTCGACAATAGTGGCTGACTTTGAAAATATGAAGAAGTATAAGGGAAAAGTGGTCACACAGACAATGTTTTCTGCTATTCCTTACATAGTGTGGTAGGTTTTAATCTGCTGAGTTACATCCTCATCCCTCGCGCTCTGTCCAATGTATTCCAGGAATTGTCAGTGACGTCATCTATCTCTTGTGACGTTGTTCAAGCTCGCATATACCTGGCGGGCAGTATATAGGCTTATACACAAGAGTTCTGCCAGAATATCGCGCACGTGATAAAATCGATTATTATAAACCAAGAAAATTTTGCGCATTCATTCGTGTCAGGCTAGAATTCAAAGAAATGAATTATTAACGACAGACTGCTTCCGGTGAGCGCCCCCCGTGGGTCTCTCCTTCCTCCCCTCCTTCCCCTCTTCACCGGAAGGTCTCCTGACGAAGTTTCTCAAGTTCATCTTTTTCCCTGAGAATGTTGTTGGTAGCCGAGAGCATTCGGTCATGTTGTTCTGTATAGGGGAGCAGAATCCTGTTGCAACATTACGTCTGTCTTTAAAGCTGACAGTATCGGCATTTCTTCTAATTTACGGATTCGTTCCCTTGGCTCTGCCATGTTATAGAATGGCGAAGGATCGACTGCAACCCATCTCTGTTCTTGTGTTTGAATAATCCCTTCGGGTGAAACCACTTCTCCCCGACCGGCCTCTTCCTCTTCCAAGTAGAAAGCAAGCGATCCATCTTCTGCCCTTCTCACCCGCCCGGCACCGAAGATCTTGCTCTTGGAAGGAGGTCGCAGTAGACACTTGCCCGATGTGCATACATGTTCAACATCCTGGATCTGTCTTCTTGGTCTTATAAGTTCAAACACTGTTATACGCGTAGCATTTCTCAAATGCTGCACTTGCTGTTTGGATGTACAGAACTCCCAAGCTTCTGCCACAGTCTTAGCGATAAAAACCACTGGCCTCCGGTTGAATGGCCATCTTGATTCACTCATCCTGTTCTTCTTCTTCAAACTCTGCACTGTGGAAGCTACCACTTTCTTCGCCTTCGAGCCAGACGTCGAACTCTTAGAGTTTTCTACCTGTCTCTCGAGCGAAGCCTGCGAAGATCTTCACGGAGCCCCGCCATCTGTGACTTGTTTCCTGTCTGTTTACACCATATCGTACTCTGACAGCTGTTCCTTGGTCTTAATCGTCATGTCCTCGATTTTGGCACATTCGTCTATCACGTGCCGAACCGTGTCCGGTTGGTCGCATACCACACACATTGGTGAGGGAACCAAGTTGAACCCATGCAGTTTGGCTTTGAAGTTCCCATGTCTGGTCAGTATTTGTGCTATGTAGTGATAAATGTTTATCCAGTCCTTCTTCAGCCTGTCGGTTACATCTGGAAACACCAGATGTGTCTCTCCCCTTTTAGTTGAGGTGTTCCCTCTATCTTGCCAAACTGAAAGGATTTGCTGCCTGACTTCCTTCCTCTCTTCAAGAGCAGGAGCTCTTCTCCTTGCCAACTCCTTTAATTAACCTCTTTCAGTTACTTGCCAATCGACTGGTAGCACTCTTACTAGAAACGGCAAAGCATCGTTGGACACGGTTCGATATGCCTTTGTCCCTGCTATCAGAACAGATCGTTGAGCTTTTTCAAGTCTTCTATTTATTAAGACTTCCTGTGCCTTCTTGTACCATACAGCACACCCATAAGATATAATTGACTGAAAGATCCCTTTGTATATAACTTTCAATGTATTGAGGTCAAGGCCCCAGCTGTCAGATGCAACTGCTCGGGGTTTTCTGAACGGGACCACAGCTTTGTCACACACTTACTTGACATGCTCCATAAATGTCAGTTTTGAGTCCAACATGACTCCCAGGTATTTTAAACATCTGACGAACTTTAAGGGTCTGCCCTGGAACCTCACCACTGGGAATCTCTTCTGAAGATTCCCTTTCAACATCATGCAGTTGGTCTTGTCTGCTGCGAATTTTAACTTTAGAAACTCTACTCATGCTTCTACTGTTCTGAGAACTTGTTAAGTTTTACCTTTTAGTTCTCGGCGTGACCATGCTGGAATGAGTATCAGCCCATCATCGTCATATCCGTAGAGTTCAGTCTTCAGGAAGAGGAGCTTGTAGAAGTCCGTCAAACAGTGCATTCCACACTAGTGGGCCCAACACAGAACCCTGTGGACAACCCTTATTTAGTTCCTTCTCTACTCTCAGCCCTCCATCTGAGTACACACTCTTTCTGTTATTGAAATAGTCCAGTAACACCGAGCAGATGTTACCTAGACATTCCTTTTCTTTGAGTTGCCACATGATCTCTTGCTACCAAGCATTATCAAATGCTCTGGCTATATTCAAGAATACTCTTAATACATAATCGTATGGTGCCATTTGTGTCTATTATGTGAAAGGCCCAATCCTTCCAGACACTACACCAGTCTTTTTTTTATCAGTTTCTCATACATTTTGCTTAACACTGGCAATAATGTCAAGGGTCTGTATGATCTTGGTTGTGTGGCATCTTTCCCTGAACTTTTGTACAGTATCTTAAGTATCCCGATCTTCCACGTATCAGTGAATATTCCTTGACACAAGCACTCGTTGTAAAGTTCTAGCAGTAAGTACCTTATTCTTGGATATGACTCCTTAACTATCTCCATAGTTAAGTTGTCCATCCCAGGAGATTTTTTGTTTTTCATGCTTGCCATTACTTGATCTAGCTCTTGTATTGTAAATTCTGGACTGTTATCCGTCCCTGGAAACTCACCCATCAGTCTTCGCTTCCGAGTGTGCATTTCCGTTTCATTATCCTGGGATTTACTTGGCAACAGCACTTCCACTAGTTTTGTCACACATTCTTCCTGGCTTGTTTCGGCTTCACTATCGAAGACTATTCCTTTAAGAACAGTCGTTCGTTTCTGCCTTCCAGCGACCAACTTGTACACAATTCCCCATGGATCTTCTTTTCCTTTCTCGGTTACTTAGGTCTTCCATGACAATATTTTTTTAGCCTATATTCTGTTGGCGTAGACTCTCTTCTTGCTTCGGTACTCTTCAACCATTGACTCTCTTCTCTCAGGAAGTCTTTCCTTCTTCATTCTCTTCCTGCACTTCTGAAGATCCCTTCATTCTTGCTCCAGGTCTTGGTCCCACCATCTGTGCATGAAGAATTTTCCTGTGGCCTTTTTCAGAGTCCGATCACAAGTATTCTCGATCGTCTTAGCAAACGTTTCTGCTCTTTCGTGGATGTATTGGGGCGGAACTATCTCACTGAACTCGTCTAGAAGTGTTCTGTTGAACATTTTCCAGTATGCGCCTCTGTGCACATACCTTGGGCGCTGGAATGCAGTATACCCTTGCTGTTTCTACCATGTCAGGTCATATGCTATATGACTATGGTCGCTCGAGCTGTCGTGAGTGACTCTCCATTCATGAACCATACCATTCATGTTCAAAGTTGTCAGTATGGCATCTATGAATGTTTCTGTACCAGTTGCAGGCAAAAGGTAGGCAGTACTCTGCCTTTTTCTGTTGATAACTGCTAACCCATTTGCAAAGATGAACTGGAGGACTGTCGTTCCATTCTCATCCGTTACTGGAGAATGCCGAGCCTCTGACTTTGCGTTCACATCAGCCGCAATCAGCAGTATACAACCTCTTTAACTTATCTAGGATGTATGATTAGCGACAACTGATTTTCGCGAGAAGCGATACAACGCAGACTCGACTACAATAACTTAACGTGGACACATGTAGTTTTAATTATGGTAATTCGCCAGACGTCTGTCCGAAACGCACACCTACTGTGCTACTTGGCTGGGACAATCAGAACTATGTTACTTACGGCACTGGAAGTCTGCGATTAGTGGGCTGGCAGCTGAAACGTGCAGAATTTAAAAACCATATAATTTCGAAAGTAGAATTGAGATAAAAATTTTAAAATTACAATTTTACAGGTACAGCACATGTATAGTCTATTCAAGGTAACACGAGAACTTTTTTAAGCCCTCTCATTTTGAATAACATACAATAAATATAATTTATTCTAGCCTTAGACGTTAACTTCCGAGTGCGGTGGAATATACACACTGTGTTTGTTACTTACATGGCGATATTTATTTACAAATGGTGTTTAAGGATATGCATGGCTGAAAGGAAAAATTAACCAGGGCTCCAAAAGTGCTCACTTCAACGTGGACAGACTATAAGTAGGTAGGTAAACACTGATGTCTCGTCAACAGCGAGGTTATTAGTGCTGGGGCAAGTTACTCAGCGAATCAGGCACGGGGAAGTAATCGGCCACCGCTTGCAGTAAGGAACCTTCCCAACAATCGCCTGGAATAATTTCGGAAAACCACGGAACACCTAAATCATGACGGCACCCGAACCCGGACAACACAAACATTCACATCATGTTTTCACTCCAGGCACGCGGCACGAAATACACAACACGGGAGGGTAGGTAAACGTTCCCAAGCTGGGTCGGCGAAAACGAGAACAACATCACGCATGTCCCGGTGAAACAAACGACAGGCGTTTACCGTATTGCTGTCCTACGCGCGTGAGCACTGCGTTCGACCAACAACAACAATGTTGGTTCAAGTGACACGTCTCTTTCAATTCCATTGGAAGAAGTTCCCGCGGTTGTGAACTCGGATGGCACTGCACCAGGGCCTTAGTCAATGCTCTGTGCAATTTACGTGACAGAGAATCTGCACCGTCGATTCACACGATTCACACGTGTGATGCCAAGAGGCAGTAGTAATACATCACGAAAAAAAAGTAGTTGACTACTTGTTTGTTTTCGTTTCACTGTGTACATATCTGAATGCTTTCTATCGCCTGAGTGGGCTATTCCCCCATTTGACTCGGAATAGCATTTTGCTGCTCTAACATTTGGAGTCTGTGATTCATGTGTTTACAGACCAATCATCAAAGCAGCAAGAATCTGAATTGTTTTTGAAATTTAAGTTGGCTGAAAAATACTCGTTATCTTACATTATTTATATTAATAATTAGAAACTATAACCGTTCGGCGTTACAATACGGAACCGTGCAAAATATAGCATCTTACATTTGCGCTCCAACCGATATATTAGATCATTTACTGCTGCTCCAGACTTCAATTTCCTGTTCGACCTGACCAAACGAAATCAAAACACCCAAGTAATAAATGCCTACCCAACTGGCTTACGTCACAATAGTAATTCTGGCAAAATTGGGCAAATCATTATTGTGACGTAAATACGAGTTGGTAGTTAAGTCGTGTCTGAATTTTTGTGAAAGGGTCAATACGAGTCTATATGGGTACTTCCAAAATTTTCTTTTTAAAGAATACAAACAAGGTAAAAAAAACCAATAATCCAATATGGAGGAGAAAGGTCCCCTTAAAATATTTGCGGTTACAATAACGCGTTACAATAAGCCGTGAATGAATATGTGAATAGTAATGACACTGGCTACAATCGACGTTAAACTTTGCCACGACGCTAAACGTTATATGTAAAGCTTCAAAAGCTTGCCAACCTCCAAGTATTTGCTTTTAAAGTTTAACACCAGCCAATCAGTATTCAAGAAGTCACAGAGAAGCGAAAACGAAAAGTATAGACTTTCGGCAACAGATGGGGCCACCGTCGCCTTACATTTTTTACTATGTAAAATGTATACGAAATCAATTAACAGACAACGCAAAAAGGATTTAAAAATAATTTAAGGTAACGGTAAAGTCTGCGGGATCTGTTTTTTTTTACAAAATATTATTTTTAAAATTACCAACACAATTTGAAATATTCGTACATAAATACACCTACCTTCTTNACCGTCGCCTTACATTTTTTACTATGTAAAATGTATACGAAATCAATTAACAGACAACGCAAAAAGGATTTAAAAATAATTTAAGGTAACGGTAAAGTCTGCGGGATCTGTTTTTTTTACAAAATATTATTTTTAAAATTACCAACACAATTTGAAATATTCGTACATAAATACACCTACCTTCTTNTTTTTTTTACAAAATATTATTTTTAAAATTACCAACACAATTTGAAATATTCGTACATAAATACACCTACCTTCTTTTAATTTTTATACCTGATGACGTTTAGAGTCAAGTTGGTTGTAGACAAGGCTTAACAGTGGTGCTGAAACTCAGGACTTCTATTACAGTTTGGTAAGATCAGTGTTAAAAGTTTGGCAACAAAAATATTTCGCCACTAGGTGAGCGCTAGTGTCGCATGTGTACCAAATGTTCTTTATTTACCACGTTAAAAAAACAGGTTAATTGTAATGGTCATAAATCAAATATAAAATAACTTCGTGTCTAAGTAAAATCTTTCTCTTTTATTAATCACGTATNAATTGTAATGGTCATAAATCAAATATAAAATAACTTCGTGTCTAAGTAAAATCTTTCTCTTTTATTAATCACGTAGCTTAAAATTTTTTAATTAAATTTAATTTTTGTAACACCGCGCATCTAGCGGCAGAAATTTTCCCTTTGCCAAACTCTCCCATAAAGGTGGACTCAACCATCCGTCGCATCCGTCCGGCGGTTACGTGGTCTTGAACCAATCGCAGGGCAGCTTTTNCATAAAGGTGGACTCAACCATCCGTCGCATCCGTCCGGCGGTTACGTGGTCTTGAACCAATCGCAGGGCAGCTTTTTTTTCTCTATCCGTCCATCCGTCAAATATTGATTAAACTTTAACTTTCGACGGGCGGACGAACGAGCCACCGCCTTCTGACGACATTCCTTAGACGTGAATACGCGCTATTAAATAAAATGCAAGGCGGAGGGTCTGTGTTTACTTATCTTTAGGGGTTAATTCAGGAATTTTAAATGAAAAAAAATTTTGAGTATAAATTATTATCACGTGAGAAAATTATTTCCCCCCAAAATACTTCTCTCATGAAAATGTATTTCTAACCAAAATATAACTCCTACGAAAGAAAGATTCCGATGTTAAGTTGTCACACTGAAATTTTTGCCGTGCAGTATGATTGACGGACGACGGGTTGTTGTGAATCGCCTTCAATTGACGGGCGAAAACACAGACGGGCGACTGACTGACGAATACGACGGACTATTGATAGTCCGCCTTTAAGAGTGAGTGAATAGATCTGGGTGGCTCTTAACATCGAGGTCTTACGAGCCGATGAGTTTGAAGCGAGGTGAGTACGGAGCAGCGCCGGAATGAAGGGTGGGGGAAACTGGATAACCCCGCGGAAACCCTCCGACCAGCGGCATCGTCCGGGCACGATTCCCACTCGCGTGGATCCGAAGAAACCCGGCCGGGGATTGAGCCCGGTTCGCCTTGGTGGGAGGTCACTAAGTCTAACCTGAGTGGAATGGAGTAGATCTTACCCTGAGCGATTAACGAGAACGAAGGGACGAAGGTGGAGGGAACAACGGCGTGTGATGGGGAAAGCGGGCGCGCGGGCCATCACCTCACGAGCAGCTGGCGCCACCAGAGACCTCGCGGACGACGGCGTCGTCGTGGCAAGTAGGGCGAAGGTCGCGCGGCCGACCCCTGCAAGAGCCGAGATGGAGTGGGCGTCGACCGCCCTTAACCACCCGTCATTAGCCCGGGGGATCGATTGATTGCTCCTCGCGCCAGAACCCGAGCACAGCTTCACAGCGTAAAAATTTATAGCCGCGCACAGATGGTTAACGACTGCAGACACAGGATACTTTCCTGTTCACGTGCCATCGCCGTTACCCACTCGGTGGGCTGCCACGAGCTCTGACGTGATACATTTTGTTTTAGTAAAAATACTTTTTGCTTTTTGTAAACAATTGCTATTTAGTTGCTATCAAAATGATTTTTTACTTCGTTTCCAAAATGTTTTTCCAGAAACTTTTGTTATCAGGGTCATCCAGTTTTACTGGGACGCGACCCGAAGTCTCACCCAAGGTCAATCAAGGTCACCCTCCAAGGTCACGCGAGTTAAAGGTCAGAGCAACATCGCGTCTAAACTGTCGCTTTCACACGACAGATCTCCATCCAATTACAGCTTAAAATAAACTTTACAGAAATCTTTAGAAAATAAATTTTTTCGTCAGTCGAATTTAAATTGTGTTTTTATAACATTTAGTGAAGTCTAAACCGAAGTTGCAAATCACTCATACNTTTTCGTCAGTCGAATTTAAATTGTGTTTTTATAACATTTAGTGAAGTCTAAACCGAAGTTGCAAATCACTCATAAATTTTAATGAGAGATCTGCGGCCCCAAGTTCCAATACTGGATCAATATATTTTTGTGGATTTTTTTTTTGGCGATACACTCGTACTTACGAGAAATTATGTTCTCTTACGTGCATTATTGTAGTAAAGTTTTAAGNTTTTCGTCAGTCGAATTTAAATTGTGTTTTTATAACATTTAGTGAAGTCTAAACCGAAGTTGCAAATCACTCATACATTTTAATGAGAGATCTGCGGCCCCAAGTTCCAATACTGGATCAATATATTTTTGTGGATTTTTTTTTTTGGCGATACACTCGTACTTACGAGAAATTATGTTCTCTTACGTGCATTATTGTAGTAAAGTTTTAAGTAAGTGCTAAAGGGGAGCAAGTCTCGCAGTAGCGTAGGGTAATGAGCCTGAGACTCCAAAACATCACTATGGCTTTACAGACCCAAAAGGCCTATTTATTTCATATGTTGGTTTTTATGTTTGGTCATACAATCTTTAAGAATCTCGGTTAGAACATCTAAAAAAAATTTTGAAACTCCATGAACAATTTTATGTCCTTATTTACTTCATTTTTACTGCGAATTTCTCTATTTTCTGTAAAAGTTAACATTTATTTTTTCCAACAAATCATGCATTCAGTAAAGTAGAAAGAAATATTCGGGAGAATTGTTAGGATGAGTATGTAAAAGAGAAAAAAATTTTTTTCTTGAAACGCTGTTATTGGCAAATCCCATACAATTCACGCCTTATTCTCTACCACGAACGCAAAGATGCTTCACTAAGCAGTTTACTATGCTTCCACCTTAGAGATAACGTTTCGTATGTCGCGAGCGAGTCTGTACGGAATGATTTCCTTCTGAAGCTATAATTTGCTGCTCTTCGAAGTGGTGCTATAGGAAAATTTTCTTCAATGTAAGACGACGGTTTCATGTTCTTTTGACTCGATATAACCAGTTTTTAATTAATAAATACCAAATTGATATAATATATAATATATTTTTACCTCGTTCTTTTTTTCTNATTTTGAAACTCCATGAACAATTTTATGTCCTTATTTACTTCATTTTTACTGCGAATTTCTCTATTTTCTGTAAAAGTTAACATTTATTTTTTCCAACAAATCATGCATTCAGTAAAGTAGAAAGAAATATTCGGGAGAATTGTTAGGATGAGTATGTAAAAGAGAAAATATTTTTTTTCTTGAAACGCTGTTATTGGCAAATCCCATACAATTCACGCCTTATTCTCTACCACGAACGCAAAGATGCTTCACTAAGCAGTTTACTATGCTTCCACCTTAGAGATAACGTTTCGTATGTCGCGAGCGAGTCTGTACGGAATGATTTCCTTCTGAAGCTATAATTTGCTGCTCTTCGAAGTGGTGCTATAGGAAAATTTTCTTCAATGTAAGACGACGGTTTCATGTTCTTTTGACTCGATATAACCAGTTTTTAATTAATAAATACCAAATTGATATAATATATAATATATTTTTACCTCGTTCTTTTTTTCTGTAAGCAGCTAAGTTATGAATTTAATAAGTTTTAAAATTTTTAAAATGTGTTTTAGTTCCTTGATTCTCACTATTCCAAATTACAATTTATAAAGAAAAAATATCAATGTTTGTAAATAAAAATGTTAAGCCACGTGTCAAATGATAGAATTGAATAATTGTTTTTAAGAAATACATTTTATATAGTAATTAATGCCACATTTAGTTGCGTATGAATGCATGTACCCTTCTAAACCAGTGACTTCGAACAGTGCGATACTAGTGACTGAATATGTAGTTATTTTGCTGCCATAGACCTGTGAATACGNTAAATTTTTAAAATGTGTTTTAGTTCCTCGATTCTCACTATTCCAAATTACAATTTATAAAGAAAAAATATCAATGTTTGTAAATAAAAATGTTAAGCCACGTGTCAAATGATAGAATTGAATAATTGTTTTTTAAGAAATACATTTTATATAGTAATTAATGCCACATTTAGTTGCGTATGAATGCATGTACCCTTCTAAACCAGTGACTTCGAACAGTGCGATACTAGTGACTGAATATGTAGTTATTTTGCTGCCATAGACCTGTGAATACGCGGAACTCACTTTCGATGAGTGATATCAAGCAGTAGTAACAGCTCTCAATAAGTGTACATCATTGATAAGTTTGTGAACTCGAATCACTGATATAACCATTGGTCTTTACGTGATTTCAGTTAATACTTTTTCAATATTTTGGAGTTTAAATCCTTTGGTCTGAAGCAGTTATCACATATTAGATTTTATAACGTGTACAGATCTCGAAATAAAAAGGAAAAATTATCATCTGACCATAATAAGTTAATCTGTAGAGTGGTTTAAAGTGACGGGGATTGGATACGGCAGATATATGTGGTTACGATTAACATTTATAGCAAATTCCAGATCATCACAATCATTTAAAGTTGCTCTCGAAGTTCATACATTAAAAATAAAAAATACTCAATGTTATGTAGTTTGTATTACTGATTTTATAAATAAAGTTTTGGTGCTGACTTAATAAGTTTAATGACAACCATATTTTTTCTCAGTGTGTGAAGTGGAAATTCATGTATCCCCGTCGGCAAATTTAAACAAAGTGGGCGAAAACTACTAGCAATAATATATTACTAAGTTTGTTTTTATTAACTTTTATTATTAACTTTATGATATTTGCAACGTAGCCAATTATTTATATCAACAAACGTTTGTTTAAAGACCCTGCAGTTGCTACACAAATTACCATTTCATTTATTTAATACAACATCTCAACGACACTTTCTTAAAGTTTCTTAAACAATTTTATTAGTATGAGCTGATATCGCCAAATACTGTATTGGCATAAGTTACGTTCCTATTTCCGAAAGACAATTTTGTTCGAACTACAGCATACAAATCGATATCCACGCTAAAGTCGTTGAGGGTCACGTTATGAATTTTAGTCTTCTGGTGCAATGACATTCAAGTTGCTTGTGTTGATTATAGCCCATTTTTATGTGAGTTTAACAATAGCTTTTGCTGGCATCTGTAAAACGTGTTTACAAAATAAATACGACAGTTTACACATGTCATTAATTCTAGACNAATAGCTTTTGCTGGCATCTGTAAAACGTGTTTACAAAATAAATACGACAGTTTACACATGTCATTAATTCTAGACTAGTTCTTGTTAACATATAAAAGCGAAATCATTAGACGTACTGTTTTTTTTAAAAAAAGTCAAAAATTTAATGTTGAATCTACGCAGCGCCCCAACGGCTGCACAAATTTCTTCACTATTTAGCTTCGTGTTTGCGACNAAAATTTAATGTTGAATCTACGCAGCGCCCCAACGGCTGCACAAATTTCTTCACTATTTAGCTTCGTGTTTGCGACGAACGTGGGAATCGCGAACAAAACTCCTCGCGACTTTCGAATCAGCCTCGATGCTAAGTGGTTCGCATATGAATCCACTTAGCTTAGGTGGATTAGGAAAGGCTTACTGAGTGTGGATTGCAAATGCGTGGGACTGCACCCATACTCGCCTTCAACCGGCCCGCAGCAGGCGGTCGTAACAGAGCGAGGAGGATTTCTTTTTTTATTTTACTAACTACACTAAAACTAAGTGTTATATGAGCCCGCGGTAGGGACGGGAGTTAAGTGCGTCTCAGGGCTAAGCCCCATACGCCTACAAGGAAGGGAGTATCATGCAAGGAGACATGCATCACGGAAAAAAGGGATTGGGCTGCCATGGCCAGATTGTGGCCATGACAACCTCCCTAAGTGTACTTATAGCTAAACCATATTTAGAAGAGAAAGGGAAAAACCGACCTAGTCACCGTAAAAACCCTTTCGACAGGAAATAATTAAAGAAATTGTTTCATGCATTATCATGTTTAACAGAAAATGCTACAGGAGACAGAGGATAGGAATCGTGCTCTTCATTATGATAGGAAAAAGTGCTAGTAGTGAGGGGGCAGAGCGAGGAGGCACAACGGCAAAACGTCTTGCTTTTCAACTTTTTTTTTTTCTGGCCCACCAAGGGACAGGCTGTGGGTTAAAGTCCACCACCTGCTGTGCGTCTAGATCCCATTAAAGTTTATTCTCAGAAAGTTTGCCTGCAGGTCTATGAGCTGCAACTTGTCGTACACGAAAATGCAACCTGCATAACAAGACGGTACGGTGGACGAACCAGGCAGTCACGTTGTCCCGCCTGATTGGCGCTTGGATTAAGCTGCAAAATGTTTGGAATTTTTTTTATTTTACAAAATTATTAAATGTGCCATTAGTATATTTACGTACGAAAAGACGTCATACCCCAGACGAGGAAGGAATAGTACATTAAAGTTACCACGCATCCTGTAAACATTATTTTGGAGCACTCCAATATGATCATAAACGTCTTTTTCAGACTGTCGTATCTTACAACATACTAGCCGGACACGAGCCAAACTACGATATCAGCCTGTATTGTACTTTGCTACAGACTTTTAATCAATAAAATGATAGGGTCACCGCAGAAATTCCCATAGGTACACGCAGCACTACGAGAACAGTGCACGCCAGTTCAGAGCTTTGTGCCTAGCGGCGATGGCGCTATTGCAGCGCGTGCCAGTGTAACCCTTATTGCTAAAGCCACATGTTTTTTCGCGAAAATATTTACGCGGAGGCTGGACTTCAGTATCCTAGGCGCACACTTGCAGTCTTCATTTGGCTATTGGCCGCTTGTTTCTGCGTGTAGACAGTCTGTTACATGAATTACAGCCAATCAGAATTAAGTTTCTCCTATACTGACCGTCCGTTATTCGCGGGCAGACAGATAAGACGCGCAACACTTCAAACGACCCAATCACGAAAGTGGTTCTGAACTAAAGTGCATTGGAACACAACTTGTCCTGAAATCTTTTCGCGATAAACTTATAGCTAGCGGCGGTGATGTTCCGCGAAAAGATTTCGAGACAAGATACAGTCCAAAGCACTGTAGGGTCATCCAGCTTCTTTGATTGACTATAAAATGTTCTCGTCAGTGTTAACCGTTTGCGCACGAATCACGAAGGTTCAGCGCCGGAGTTACTTAGTCCTGAGTGGCTTGGTCAAAGACAGACACAGCACCAGCAGCCAATGGAGGTATAACAACAGCTCAGTTGTGTACATGCACTGAAGAGCAAAAACAAAACTGGTACACCTGCCTAATATCGTGTAGGGCCCCCCGAGCACGCAGAAGTGCCGCAAGACGACGTGGCATGGACTCGACTAATGTCTGAAGGTACGCAGGAGGCAATTCACTCCATGAATCCTGCAGGGCAGTCCACAAATCCAATCTGCGCCAATTTTAGAAAGGGTTGCACGTCTGTCACGTTTAATGATTCTCGTCAGTCGTCGTTTGTCCCGCTCTTTCACGATCTTTTTCCGGCCACAGCGATGTCGAAGATGTGATGTTTTAACGGATTCCCGATATTCATGGCACACTCGTGAAATGGTCGTGCGCGAACATCCAAATGTTATCGCTACCTCGGAGATGCTATGTCCCATCTCTCGTGCGTCGACTATAACACCACGTTCAAACTCACTTAAATCTTGATAACCTGCCATTGTAGCAGCAGTAACCGATCTAGCTGCCGACCGCATCGCGTTACTCTGATTGGTTCCATACCTCTCTTATTTGCATACGCACGCCTATGCAGTATTTTTGGCTCTTCAGTGTAGTATTGAAGTCTACTGTGAGCTCCGATTTTTTTCGCGAAAAGTCGCTGGCCCTACTTATAGCTCCCGCGCTTCTCGGCCAAAAAAAAAATCGAGAAAAACGAGCAGTGAGGCGAGCTCCTTAATTAACGTGGTTGGAGTCTGAGTAGCTACGTTATAACCGACTCCGACGCTACAGACCCGACAAGAACAGAAAACATTTATACTCTCGCGAAATATATTTTTTTACGATGTTATAAAAGTGCGTACTTCTGAACTGAAACCGCCTCCTTCACCAGCTTCTCGATCGAGCGCTGAGTGCTGCCAACCGCGTGGCGCCGAAAATACCGCCCCAGAAAAAAAATTCCTTTCTGCGGTTGTTGGTGTTGGGCACTGGGTGCCTCGTGACGTCGGCTACTTCGCCGCAGATAGGTGTGCAGATCGCGAAACTCGAAGCTCGCGGAAGCCTGGCGCGTGGGAAATGAAAAGTTCCAAGGACGGAAACAAAACACAGGCGAGGTGAATGACAGGTGACACGCCATGCGAGGTGGAAACGCCGTGTACCGAACATAGACAACGAGGGCGGTAGCCAAGGTCACTTCCTTATCCAACAAAGGTGGAAAAAAAAAAACCTTGAAAAAATAGCGTGGAGTGGAGAGATTTGGGCGGCCCCTAACATCGAGGTCTTAAAGAGTCGATGAGGATGAAGCGGAGTGAGTATGGAGCAGCACCGGAATGCAAGGACGGGGGGAAAGGGAGATCCCCGAGAAAACCCGCCATCAAGTGGCGTCGCCAGGCACGATTCCCACGCGCGAAAATCTGGGAGCGACCCCGCCGAGAATCTAACCCGGTTCGCCTAGGTGGGAGGCGAGTAGTCTAACCACTACACCACCGCGGAGTGGAAAAAAATGGCAACAGACTGGACTAACAAGGATGAGATGAGCCATCTCATTTCCGGACGGCGTGGAGAATGAAAGAGATGAGATGATTAGAACCGCTAAGTATTTTACGAATTCATTTGGTGGTTTGATAAGACTTCGAGCATACTTTTACTGTCCTGCTACTGTCATTTGAAGGCAGTTCTTCAAACGCACCCTGCTTAACCAGACAGGCCCCTGTCTAGTTGGCATACGGGAAGAGATCAGGAAATTTTGCGATTTCATTTAAGGACAAGTTAAACTTTATCCGCAAGTACAATGCAGTTTCCCTTTCTATTGGACCACAGTTTGTCGGACACGCCCCGGACGACTTTCAACCAATAAAGGACATGTAGGGAAAACAAGGACCGAATACCGTGCTACCTGGTCAGTGGTGTAACTGGAGCAACAGCCAATGAAAAACCAACTGAGGCTCAAGTACATAAAGGATTGTGGAGGATAGCTTGTCGCCGAATGAACTCGAGAAAATTCCGAGTCTCTACATATGGGTCTTATTGTAAGCAGTTGTGTCTATTTAAATTTAAAAAAAATTATTATATAGACTATGCCTTAATAGGTACTTCGTGTGAAAGGAATGTATGTTGATATTTTGTTTCCACTTTATATATTTGATTATGGAAACATAAATAAGGTCGTTGGAAAGTGTCAAAAACAGCAGAAATCTCTGTTAGTAGACCTCTGTCTACATTTTAATTCTTCTGTAAAACAGTATTTTAAACTATAGCGACAATGCTGTTATCTTTTCGGAACATATTGCTGTATTAAAACCCGACAGTAGTCGTTTCAAATTCAGATGAAAACGAACACGCGCGATGCTTGTGTATGCTATTTACCATTTCCGTCGCAACGCTTACTTAAGACCGGGCGTGACCTTGAAACAGCGACATGTGGCGAACTTTTGCAGTGGAAGTTTGCACATCGACCAGTCAATGTAGTAGTGCAGTTGACGTCACAGCACGTGTGTGATGGGTAGAGACCTGGAAAATTCGCGAGTTCAATGACCTGTAGGCTAGACGGCACAGTCGTATGGACAAACATGCAGATATCNAGAGACCTGGAAAATTCGCGAGTTCAATGACCTGTAGGCTAGACGGCACAGTCGTATGGACAAACATGCAGATATCACCTGCACATTGGTTGTCTGCTGTGACAGTGCAAGGCAACGATTGGGCCAGCGTTCTCCAGGAGGCGCCAAACACCAGGTGGACCAATGGTTGAAATTATATAAACGCACGTGTCTTGCATTCTAGCTTGTCCCGAAATTAATCCGCTAATTTTTCTGGGCTCTAGTAATGGGTGCCTTGCCGCTCTCTCGTGAGTGGCCGCAGTACATCCAGTTTCTCCCGGCTCGGCTCTGGTTACCGGCTCCTGCTGCGTGCGCCGAGTGTGTACAGCACTGAGCAAGCAGCAGCTTACCTCGCAACACTTCCACCACACGCCACTGCCTTGAAGTATTAAAAAAAAATTACCCAATTCTAAAATACGTTTTCCATTTCCGTCTCTAATGTGCATGGTCTTAGAGTAGGAAAAGACTAATACGATTTCTTCGCAGTCATTTCTATGTATAAAACTTCCAGTACAGGCTTTGCAACGCAACATAGACACATGCAGCACCTTTGTATTTATTATAACACAATATACAATTGTATATAGGCTCTACACTGAAAGTCCCACAGAGGGGGAGTTGACAAGATAAAGATTGCTGCACGCCAGTTCAGCGTTTTGCTCGTACGGGCGAAGAAAAACTCGATGCGTGTATCAAGGTCGCCCTTGGCGTTCCCACACTTCCTGTCCTCGGACAGTCAATATACCTCAAGCGAGACGGCGCCCGTAAGGAAAATACCTAGTAGCAATTTTTTAAACGCCTCGAGGACACGTCTGCCCAACAGGAAGCATCTGCGACAAGGGCCTCCCCAATTCGGCGATACATTCGCGGGAAGCTGAATCTCTCACAAATGAGATCTTTAACTCTAGGATATTATAACACGCGATGTTTACCACTTGATTAAACTACAAATGCCACTTTATGCTTTTTCGCTTTCCCTTATGGTAAATGCGCAGGAAAGTCGCAAAAAATACCGTTTTTAACCGTTTCCACTTTTCTTTTCTCCTTCAGCATATTTAATAGGATAAAAGTAAAATACATACGGCTGTAGATAGANTAACCGTTTCCACTTTTCTTTTCTCCTTCAGCATATTTAATAGGATAAAAGTAAAATACATACGGCTGTAGATAGAGGGTTTTTAGCTTCCCTGAAAAAAAATCGTATTTCCAGGTTATATATTTATTTAGATAGGCATATAGGGCGCAAGCGCTGATTTTACAGGCAGTATTTTACTATGTATTTCCCTTAACTGTTAAGTCAGCTTGAAGTTCGAAGCGAGAGCGTGACTGAGTCTTGAACATAACTGCACAAAGGGATCCTAGCATGACGTTAGCAAGCAATAAACAAGCAATAGTGGCTCGGGTGATGCAGTCTCAGCGTGCAGTCAGATCAATCTGCGGAGAAAGTTGGAAGGAACGAGCCACTTGTCGGTCTGGCATACTCTCGTATCGAGGACCACGACGGTAAAGTACTACTGTCTCACTTCTTAGAAACCCTTTGAGCTTCGTTCGAGCGATATACAAGTGACCCGGAAAGACACCTGCCTTATAGTCAGGGGCAGTGATATTTCGCGAAAAGATTTCGAGACAAGATACAGTCCAAAACACTGTAGGGTCGTCCAGCTCCTTTGATTTGCTAAAAAAATGTTCTGGCCCGTGTTAACCGTTTGCGCACGAATCACGAAGGTTCAGTGTCGGAGTTACTTAGTCCTGAGNTACAAGTGACCCGGAAAGACACCTGCCTTATAGTCAGGGGCAGTGATATTTCGCGAAAAGATTTCGAGACAAGATACAGTCCAAAACACTGTAGGGTCGTCCAGCTCCTTTGATTTGCTAAAAAATGTTCTGGCCCGTGTTAACCGTTTGCGCACGAATCACGAAGGTTCAGTGTCGGAGTTACTTAGTCCTGAGTGGCTAGGACAAAGACGGACACGGCACCAGCAGCCAATGGACGTATAACAACAGCCGAGGTGTGTATGTAGTATTGAATTCTACTGTGTGCTTAGATTTATACGCGAAAAGTCACTGGCCCTACTTATAGTGCACGGTATGTTTCTCGAATCGTTCCACACACATGGACAACAGAAAATAACGTACACAATTTCGCCCCAGGTTCATGGTAAGAGAGGTAGATGACATAGAATCATGCATCCAATGTATACGCGTAAGAAACGATTTACAGCTAGTAATAAATTCACCAAGCAAAATATAAGATACAAATAACTGATAGCGCCTTTCAAGACAGTGGCGCTACTTACGTATATACACGTTATGCTTCTGTTTTGGTAAGTGGGCTAGCTCACAGACTTCAGATGAGGTAGACCGATTATCGTCTTCTGCGCATGCTCACACACCCAAAAATGACCTACCCCCACACCAATACAACTGTCAAGGTCACATGGTCAACATGGCGAACGTGTTTGTCTATGTCTTAATTTTCGAATGACATGTCCTTTATATGAATGAAACACTTTTACCAATTTGAATTTAATTAAATCGCATTACAATTTGGTTAGAGCAGGCATACAAACATCTCACAGCACTTTTTTTTCGTAAACAGCGTTCTACCTCAAATCATATCCACGTCGTTTATGATAGTCGTGTTGGCAGAAAAGCAGTCCAATGCNTCGTAAACAGCGTTCTACCTCAAATCATATCCACGTCGTTTATGATAGTCGTGTTGGCAGAAAAGCAGTCCAATGGTGGGACATGGAGTAGCTACTGCGCACCTTGGTCGCGCACCCTACCTTTTCTCCTTCTACGGGCTAGCCTATATAGAGTGATTTATCAATGGAGCCAAAAATAGATATATCACTTTTCCAACAATTCTGAAACAAACCTTTCAAAATATCGTTGGCGGTAAATGCATGTTGTACGCACTTAGTCGAGTNCTTTTCCAACAATTCTGAAACAAACCTTTCAAAATATCGTTGGCGGTAAATGCATGTTGTACGCACTTAGTCGAGTATTTACAGATTATGTTGGCAGCTAAATAAACACGAGTTTAATGTTCTGAATTACGTCTCCAAAAATTTGGGATCTTTCTTTTCTACACCCATTAAAGCAATAGTTGACGTAATATTTAACACATTTGTAATAACAATTTCACAGGTTCATCTGATTGGCACATGTTACAGGTCATCATGTTCGTTACGACGGTAATTTCCGAAGGCGTAAAAATACTCAATCAATAAAACAAGGATTTAAAGCAAGGAATTAAAATATTAAAGTAACGTTGAAAAAATCTACATAGCTGATAACATGTAAAGCGTATCCACCTCAAAAACCAGTTGACTTTCACTAGACAATTTTTCTTTGAACTTTCGACTGCAAAACATTCACATTATATTTTACTTACAGACTCTTTAATACTGGTTACGTGCGCATCGTCGCTAACGACGGACGCTCAATCGACTCACCACGTTCCATTTTTTTTTAATGACTGCGCATGCGATCTCGCGGGGAAGATCTATATTCTTGTATTCGTCTTGTTTCGTTACCGTACCATTGCTAACACGCATGTCATTCCGCGATTTGAAAGCTGATAACGTTATTGATACTGCAGGGATATTTAAAGGAATATCGAACGCAGCCAATTTTAAACTGATTCGATGTATGTTACAAATAGCTCGAATATTTCCTCGCGTTGGATTTCAAAGTAAACGTTAAAGATAAAAAAAAAAGGGGAATGAGGGGGGGGGGGGATAAAATGCACACGATGTTTACAAAATTATTTTTAGTTGTAAAACTCGTATTTTCTCTGGCGGTTAGCGTTGCTCGTTTACACAAATCTTCTGGGTGTGCGTGTGATGCAGTTCAATGGCGTCGCCAGAAATACCTCGAAACACGAATAGGAACGCTGATGTAATCACCAGGCACTCATTGCACACCGCTGTGAAAATCGCCCCGCGAGAGATTCAACCCGGAGTCGTGTTAGCTGTTGACAAAACCACCAAGAGTCGTGGGGTTCGATCTATTTTGTGAGCAGGTGATTATCACCTTCCCTATTTTCGGCTACGAGATCGCTTATTACGTCCCGGTCAAAGCGATTTAACGCGTTAACTAAGGAGTGAGTTGATACGGTTCGCCGGATACTAAGATTCCTTCAATCCCGACGGTTTATTTTCTTGTCGAGAGACACCGTGTTCTACAACGCGAAGCGTAACGGAATAAACCTCGCCCTCTGGTACTCGCGTGTTAAATTCGCAACGCTACCAAACGACGCACTGCCGAGTAGTTCGGAATCTACTGCAGTCAAAAGGGCCAGTCGTATNTTAAATTCGCAACGCTACCAAACGACGCACTGCCGAGTAGTTCGGAATCTACTGCAGTCAAAAGGGCCAGTCGTATCCAACACGTTAAAGGAGAAACCGTACATGTATCATCTAACGTAACACTCGACAGAGAAAAATCAAAACTGTGGGGATTTGAGGTGGTAAACTATTAGAAACATATTTAAAGGAAGTGGCTGTATCCCGTTCCTCATAATATAATCAGAATTCAGAATATATATATATACATTTTTTTTCATCACAAAATATATACCCTGGAGCACAGCTTCGGATCTAGTCTAGAACACTCNATATATATATATACATTTTTTTTCATCACAAAATATATACCCTGGAGCACAGCTTCGGATCTAGTCTAGAACACTCAGTAGAGGTCACAGAACACGCGATGACACAGAAACAGAATGCATCACGAACTCCATCCACGCGTATTTGCCAATAAAAACCCAAACACTGGCTTTTGCCAGACCAAGATAAGTGACTGATCAGAAGAACACCCGATGATTTCGCGAATTCCACTCAGCGAAGAGGTAGAATTCTCGCCGTCCACGGTGGCACTCCTTTGTAATTACGATCCATTGATGTAAGTAGGAGCAATACGCAATATTGCGATAGTCTAGCGCGACCCGGCACAAAGGCACAATGGTAACCTGCCGATAAACAAACGCATTGTTGTCCCAGTACAACAAAGGAATGCACGGTCGATCATGTTGCCAAAGCGAATCGAGAAATACTCGGGGGCTCAACCAATCCGTCGTTACGTCAGACACCCTACTACTTCGCGGTGCGTTCGACCGGCGATCCTCAGAGTCGCGTGCATAGCCCTACTCGAGAACAGGAAGTTTTATAATTCGCTGCTGTCACCTGGGCTAAACTTGACAGTTCTGTATACACTCCCAGACGCCTGTCATTTGTTCACCGGCTGGTGACTTCGTGATGAGTTCGTTTACGCGTGCGCCAGATTACGTTGGATTCGCTTCGTCTCTTTCTACACATGCATTACTTGTTCACATTCCTGCAGGGCGTGTCAAAAGAGAAAAGTATTCGCCCAATCACAAATGTAACGAGAAAGTGCAAATGTTTATAAAGGCTATCCTAGCACCTCTTTAACTCACGAAATTGCTGGGAAAAGTGTCATTTCCCGTTGTAACTGCGTAACAAGGTTGGCGTTACAGAATCATGCGTTAAGTTACACGTGTCACTGGATCTCCGCTCACGAGATACGCCCTGTTGGTCTCCGAGTCAATGGTAAACACACTAAGCACTCGAGTGTTGCAGCAGCCAACGAACTAACGATCTGTACTGGAGTATATGCAAGAGGTATCGAAGCGCCGATGCAAGATTCTCGCTACAGAGTAGTTACGAATACAGAGGCGAAACAGCAGGTCTCATCGCGAGCTCCAAACCGTACACACCAGCAAAATGGCGTCGACGAGCGCCTGGTAAGTTACTCCCCCAGCCGGAATCCCAACACGCGGTGGTAACCGTACTCAGAGTCCCGGGTACGCCGACGTCCAAGGAACCTCTGCGCCATTCCGCCTCTGTCATGTCGTCTACTCTGTAGCCAGAGCGACTGCACTCCGCTTCTGTCCGCCAGCGTGTTCTGTGACCGGGGGGGCGGCGTAGGCAGGCACTCACCCAGGTCGGGGATGGAGCTGGACGGCTCCTCGTGCACGCGCTCCGCTTTGACGCGCAGCGGGGGCGGCGGCGGCGGCGGCCGCATGGCCGAGCTGCCGGGGGCGGCGGCTGGCGGCGACGTCGACGACGACACGACGGGCGCGCGGAAGTCCCTCGCGTCCGGCTGCATGGCCCCGCCTCCTCCTCCACGTTCCACTCAGGTCGCCGGCGACGGGAATCCCCGCATGTCACACGCAACACACCTCCGTCCCACTCTCGCAGCACACGAACGCACTTCCTTCTCGAATGTACGTTCCCGGGCACACTTCGCAAGTTCAAGTTCAAGGGCGCGCGCACTAAGCCGACCGCGCTCACGTTCGAAGGACGGTTGACAAAAAAAATAAAAAAAACAACTGCGTGTCGTGTTTTTGTAACGTCGCGACGGGAAAGCAGCAACGAGGGGCGTGCGGCGGTGGATCCGCTATTACGTATGGCGTACGTAACACTGTCGCTTGTGGTTGTGTTCAAAGGCCTGACCTAGACGGTAGTAGCAGCCGGAGGGGAAGTAGGGGAAGGTGCGGGGAAGTTAGAGGGGGAGGAGGGACGGCCTCGGCCGCATTCGGGACCCAGGCTCGGGGAATTTTCAGCAGTGCTTTGGCCTTGTCCTTGAACGCGGCTCCTGAACCCGCCGCCGGCGGAGGGGAAGCGAGCTAGTCTCTTGAGTAGGGGGGAGAGGGGAGGGAGCCGGCAGAGCTTATCGATTGCCAGGCGCGCGCGCAGAGGCGCTCACTCCGCGCCCCGCCACCACGGCGTTGACAACTCTCGCTGAGGCTGTTGCTGCAGCGTGCGGTAGCTTTCCTCGTTTCTATATTTGGCCACGCCGCGGTTCTTCCTCGCCACTCGCTCACCACCAGTCACTCTCCACTTTATCCTTTCAATTACTGACAAATACTTCGTTTTAAGGTCGGTTTACGAATCGTATCGAGCAAGCTATTCTTACGAATCGCATTGCGAGTCGTGTATAGTATATTGGCTCTTTCTTCACATTTTTTCTAATCAAACCTTTGATAAATCGCCCTATGTATGGCTGTTTCCTAAATACGTTCTTAATCACAAGCGTTTTACACATGTGTTATCATAAAAGTACCTTATTTTCAGCAAAATTGATATTTTACTTATTTTGATCTATAAGTTGTAATATTTAATTTATAATCGATATTATTAAAGATAGGAAGAAAATAGGCGTGTTTGGCAATGCCTAGTAAGAAATAGTTCTTACGCAGTATATAATTAAAGTGAGTGCGCATGAATGTGGAGCGTTGTCCATTTGGTGTAAAATTCTATACTCGGGTAAGCTTCATTTGCATGATGCTGATGAATACCCTGGAAGTAGAACTTTAGCAGTGCTTCAGAAAAATGTGAATTAACCGCGAATGGCTAATAGGAACATCTTCGACTCGTACACATGTAAAAAATTAAAAGAGAAAAGATGAATAAAATAATACATATTGTAATTATCCGCGTATAAGAAAACTTAAGTTTTTATTTTCCTTTAATACTTGAAATTATAGACTAAATTATTATATTTCTAAGTATTATCATATTGCTAAAGATAGTTAATTTATACTGGTGTGTGATTGCTACGTTCACTACGGACCTCAGTTTATTTTTGTAAACGCTCTATGCAGGCGTGTCTTGCGTACACGAAATTGGTCTTGGAACCGACCTTTAGGCGTCGCGAAGAACGCAGTTTTCCCTTGGGATTGTACTAGTATCGTCATAACCACAGAGTGCTTATTAATACAGAGGAGAAACAGCCGCTTGTACCGCGAACTCCAGCCGCACACGCCAGCAAAATGGCGTCACAGGCCAGCATACACGTCGGAACCACAGACTTAAGATGAGGTAGAGCGATCTCGCTGGCTGCGCACAACCAATCTCCGTGTCCCGACATTGAACTGCTTTTATGCCATCACGTCTAGGTAAATCCACGTGGATTGGATTTGAGGTTAGAACAATGTTAAGTTAACTAGCCGCCGCCGAACCCTCATATGCCCCCGAATGGCCTTGGTGTCGTGAGACCGGGAGCCTAGGCTCCCATAACTCACAGGCTGTTTGTAAAGACAAATGCACCCCGACACATATCCAAATCATTGGGTCGGCGGCGGGGCGCCGTGTGCATGTGGGTTGTTGGGCATCGGACCCGTATTTAGGCTGTTAAATTGTGCTGCCTACTTTAAGTAAATTTACGTGTTCGTGGATTTCGGCGGGGGAGTGAAGCTCCCCTCCAGCCTACCCGGCTGGAGTGAATGTTGTGTCGCGATGTCTGTCTGACCTGTTGTTTTGTTGTTTACAAGTGTGCTAGTTAATTTCGCATGTATTGTTCAGGAGATTCCCTAGTCTCCCGAGGTGTCCTATACAGGTCTCCCTCGGGATACAACGCTACCTCTGAAGACCTGCAAGTTCCACGTTAATATTTGTTGACAGGGTATCCTTAAAACATGTTTACATATGAGCTACTTTTGTCATTGCAGAATGTTTCATTTGACACGCCCTCGGTAACTGCGCTGGTGGGTTCTTCCTACCTACTGAGTCCGCAGCGACGGAGTTTAAATAAGGAATCAATTTTAAAGAAATTCCTTCTCAATGCATCGAGTTAAGTGACTGTTTGGAACAAAAAATATATAAAACGGTACTTTTCCGGAAAATACAGCAACGTTATATATTAGACACACATATATTTACACACACATACATTAATTTATATTTTCTTTGTAAAGAGTACATTTTAATAATATTAAATTTAAAAAAATATTAAACACAAAATTTTGTAAGATAACTTAACGTGCCAGTGTTTAATAAGGAATTTCACGTAGAACACTTATTGCTTGAAGCTACTATTTTTAAAATTGCTGCACTGAGAAGGAATTTCTTTCACATTGATTCCACATTTAAACTCCGCGGTTTGGCAGACTGCGAAATAAACATTGTCTTGAACATTGAACTGGTTTTTAAGTGCAGCGTCGAATACATCGGACACCGTGACTGAAATGAATAAAGATATTTGATCCCTCACATTTTACGTAAGCCGGCTTTTGACACAGTTTCTACTTCAGCACGAAGGAATATAAATGATAGGGCTTCAGACTTTCTCTACCGATTCAGGCACACTAACCCTTTAATTTATGGCTTCGGTCGCTATTATGAAGAAATTTTTTTTAGGCGTGCAATACTTTAAGAAAATAGTGATACGAACCAATGTTAACGTAGCACGGAGATACGGTTTACGGATCAAACCGAGACTCCTTATATGAGAGTTTGACATAGGGAAAATTTCCGCCCCAAGGCACGCTAGTGTTCCAAAGAGGTGTTTATGCTGTCGGTAAATGGACAACTGCTACTCTATTTGTGTATTTGTGTGTAAAAAAACGTGTTTCACCCAAACTGTAATTTATACTTACCCCTCCCAAAATATTAGGTATTACATTTATTTTGTAAATATTATACACGCTCTCCAATGACATTTGCATTATTAAAAAGTAAGATAAAAATGTTTCCGGTATTGAGTGTACTAAGACAACTTATTTTATTTTAGAAAAAAAAAATGAATTTAAGACCGAAATATTAGCTGTCATCCGTAAATATCTTTTCTATTCGGTTGTCACGATTAAATAACACAACTGTGTTAAGAGAACGTTTTTGCTAAATACAGATATGCAACTAAATATCGTCACACGCTCGCTGCTTTGTCCGCGCGGGCGAGGGGAAGTGAAGGGCAGAGTAGTCACATGACAGCGGCGGCGAGTCAAAGGGGATCCTTGGAAGGTCAGGCGAGCGATTATCCAATACGCGTGTATCTCGTTACGAAAAAACTTGCCACCGCAATAAATCATTTGTGGCTCGCACGCTCCTGACCTTCGGCAGATTGAATTTTTACGTTCACCTGAAGAATTTTCCAGTTGTTTACTGCCCTAGTTTCTCTCAGTGCGACACGGGGTGTGGCTAACCTTCCCGGTCAAGGCCGGCGACTATATAAGCGCGTCGGGCCCCCGAGAGTCGGGGGTCTGGGCGATCGTGTGACGTTTAAGTGGGAGACGACGAGCGAAGAGAGAAACGAGTGGCACCGGAAGTGGCTAGCGGGGTGAAAATCTGCGACTGCGAGCACCAGAGCAGTGAAGAGTGCGATTGGCAGACTGGACTATTAGACTGGATGCGTGAGTGAAAGACGTTACAAATGATGGCAACAGACAGACTGAACGTGTGTTAGTGACGAGTATGAGTTAATTGACTACAACCAAACAGAGACATTAAGACGGACGTTAATTACAGATATAATAGACGTTAAATATTGTGCTTAGTGAGAAATATAAAGAGGAATAGCGGGGATAGATATATTAATAATGTAAATAATAGCTGTTTTAATAAATTAAAAATTAAGTTTAGTCATTTTATTTTTATTAAAATCTCTATCGATCACCTACTCTGATGCGCCCCTCTGGAGTCTTTTAACACTGTTAAACAAAGTGTACTTATTACGTAAAATTTTCACTCTTGTGCGAAGATCACAATTTAGTCTTACCTTACGTTTTAACATAATACAAATTCGAAGATTATACATATCAATACTTATTTTTATGAAAATTGCATCTATCCCATTTGTTTACACAAAAATCTGTAAAATGCGACGCCATTGCTACCTGGTGGGCAAATATTTTTAGTTGCCAAATTATTAATTAGCATTTAATTTCTCAAAAGGGAACGTCATTGGGCACTGAGATTCGCAGTGTACTATGTAAGATGTTCCCAGTGAAGTAAGCACTTTTGGAACCACCCTTCGAAAAAAAAATCACTGCCTATAAATTGATACATTTTAATGTAAGCAATGACGGAAATTGCTGCAGTAAAGTTGACAGCGAATTAGGAAAAGTGTCCCTCGTGTTTACGCCTTCCTTGTAATGTAAGAAAAATAATAATGGCAGGTGAGGTTCATGTAGTTTTTATTTTATTCACATCATGGAAAATAGAGTTGTCTTAATTTTTCATTTTTATGTTAAAGCAAAGTTAGATAATGTCTTTGCGACTGTTTCTGTTATTTTGTTTATTTCACTTGCAGTATTACAAGATTTCGTTACTTTTTCATTTTTAAGTTTATAAGTGGACCAATTACTCTGATCTGGTCAAGCAGTTGTGTCAACCGATTGCAAATCTCTTAATGAAATATCGTGTATTTGGTTTGTGAATTTCATATTTAAATTCTTTTCTGTCAATATAATATTATAAAGTATTTATAGCATCAATGTAGTATATCGCTTTACGAAACAGGATAGTATCACTGGTGTTGTGGAGGGGATTGATACCTTGTGTTAGCGACTGGTATTTTCGGAACGCGCCCTACTTCCTTCTTCTTGCTTTCAACTCGTCACGGCGTGACTGAATTTTTAACTAGCTCCGTCTATTTTCCTACTGNCCTACTTCCTTCTTCTTGCTTTCAACTCGTCACGGCGTGACTGAATTTTTAACTAGCTCCGTCTATTTTCCTACTGATGGTGTAATCATTTGAGTTTTACCGCTTTTGGTAAGTGTTTCTTCTTCTGTTCGTTATTTGTCGCTTCAATAATGTGTAATTACGACAGTGTCTCTTTATGTGCGTAAATTTTGTATTTACAGCGGTCCACCTGTTGGGTCGGGAAAATGCCGTAGTGAGGCCATTTCTCCACCTTGCTGCCGAGGCGCGGCAGTTTTTCTTTGAAGTCGCCTTGTGTCTTCTTCATGCATGGTGCCGTTTTTTTTAAAGGATTTAACACCTAGCTGACGATGGCAAGGGAGATGTCCAGAAGATGGGCCACATCACAGGAAAGTCCGGCAACCCCCCCCCCTTTTTTTTGGCATGTGCATGAAACACTTACTGCTGGCGCCTAGTGAAGTGTGCGTTTGTGTGTGTCTGAGTCGAAAATCGACGACGCATGTAATACGATATTGCCTCTACGCACGGAGTTCTGAACTCACGCGTAGCGTTGCCGTGATGCCTCTGGAACTATGGGACTTTAAGCGTCGACTCTACTGTTTTACCGGACGCGACACTGTAGAACTCCTCTATCGCAGTTACGCATGAATTCGGTTCGTATACAGAATTATTCTAAAATCATGGGACAAACATTGAGGGGTGGTAGAGTTCACTAAAACAAACAACTATTGCATAGGAATACATGGGCGGAAGTGAAGCATTGAGGCACAAACACAAAAATAACACATCAAATGCAACACATTGTTTATTTACAACCTTCGCCACTAAATGCCTTTTTACAGCAATGTTTATAATAATTGCTTAAAATTACTACCACCGACAGTAATGCAAGCTTTGTAGCGTCGATGGAGTGATTGGGGAACAGATTCAAATACGCAGGATATTTCACGCACGCCACCATTGTCAGCCAATCACGCCATATGTAGAGGTCGCCAAGCATGCGTGACTGTTGGTGGATGCATTTCTAGCAACTGTTTTAACATTTTCTGTACGGAATCTAATGAACATTTTATGTTTCCGTTAATGTGATATGTTTTTGTGTTTGTGCTTCAACGTGTCACTTCCGCCCATATATTCCTATACAATAATTGTTTGCTTTAGTGAGCTCTACCACGCCTCAATGTTTGTCCCATGATTTTATAATCACCCTGTATTTTGAGAAACAGCAGTCTGAAGAAGCCATTTTCAGCCTTGTTGGAGGGCATTAAACTTGCATTCCCACTGTGGCTTACGTATTGAAAGTGCCATACCAGACTAGTCTGAAGTGCGTGTTCTTTTCGTAGACGAGCACATTGGACGCACGTTTAACAGTTTCTTAGGGAAAAAAGAAAGTGTATTAGAAATACTCTGCAACGCAATTCAAGCTCTAGGTAGGCGGGAACCTTAAGTATTCTGTGCCAGAGCGTTGCGCTAACAAGAAGTTCCAAACAAAATATTGGTTATTTGCAAAGCGTACTTCACCCCTGTTGCAAAAGTTCTTCGTTTTTTGTGCTATAATTCAGGATTTAGAACAAAAACTGACAACGTACGATTAGAGAAAATTTACGTTTTATGAATTGTGAACCACCCCTTCGGTTTCCCCCGTTCGCCAATTTCGGAATTGGTTTCAGGGTTCACCGGTCGGTTCGTCCTACGCCCTCTGATATCACTAAGAGTTCTTGACATATAACTAAGGCCAGTGACTTTTCGCGTAAAAATCGGAGCACACAGTAGACTTCAATACTATATACACACCTCGGCTGTTGTTATACCTCCATTGGCTGCTGGTGCCATGTCCGTCTTTGACCGAGCCACTCAGGAGTAAGTAACTCCGACACTGAACCTTCGTGATTAGTGCGCAAACGGTTAACACGGGCCAAAACATTTTTTAGCCAATCAAAGAAGCTGGACGACCCTACAGTGCCTTGGGCTGTATCTTGTCTCGAAATCTTTTCCCGAAATATCACTGCCCCTACATATAACTTAGGCGTAGGGGGATAATGCAAAACGTGTTTAAGCATGAGAACTAATCACNAAATATCACTGCCCCTACATATAACTTAGGCGTAGGGGGATAATGCAAAACGTGTTTAAGCATGAGAACTAATCACTTCGGCATGCTTATAATTTATTACAAACAATGTTCTGACAATACCCACTCGGCAGCGGTACGTGCGTAACCACCCGGTCCGCGGGATCAAGCTCCGAACACCCCCACCTCCCTCCTCCAGGCTCTAATATTCCCCCTTCACCGCACTCGTTAAACTCGTGCAAATAACCGTCAACGCTCGTGGATCCCCCATCCCCTCCACCCACGTTTCCCAGGAGCGTTTCGCTCGCTGCGACACCACACGCATATGCCCGGTACGGTACGGCCGTGTGATCTCCGGAGCGATCTCGGCGTGAATCGTTTTATCACTTTCACTCCCACATTAAGGTGGCCGCCTGGGTAAGCCTCCGAACGGTCTGCACAGCTCCAGCAGAAAAGGTTTTTATTAAAAAAAACCGTCCAACGTGTCTGAGTAAGGTCTGGTTACGAATAGCATTTAAGAAACCTTACACGTCTGTATAAGTTTTTCAGTTCCTCCATTTCTCTCCCAATCATGTTTTTGCGATAGCGAAAATGGCTCAAACTGGTACTTTCACGGTCCTTTTCAGGTATGAACATCCCGGTAAAAAAATATATTAAAAAAGAATAAGGACGTGTATCACACCTTAATTATTATTATTACGTCATAAAATGGTGCGGTCTCCGATGAAAGTCTCGTAGAGGCGCGTGATCAACGGCGAGACTGCACGTCAGTTCAGTGCTTTGCTNTGGTGCGGTCTCCGATGAAAGTCTCGTAGAGGCGCGTGATCAACGGCGAGACTGCACGTCAGTTCAGTGCTTTGCTCGTAGAGGCGATGAGAGAGTTGACGGGCATGTCTCGGTCGCCCCTAGCGCTCCCACGCTTTTAAGCTGCACACGTGCAAAATTCCTTCAAACAGGCGACCACGTTAATTTATAATTTTTGGTGTTGCAAAATCTAAAACGTTGTATACGTGCCGTATAGCTTGCAAATATCATAAGTCGNTTAATTTATAATTTTTGGTGTTGCAAAATCTAAAACGTTGTATACGTGCCGTATAGCTTGCAAATATCATAAGTCGTTATCATAACCAATAAGCTGGAGGCTTTGTGTTCGGCGATGAGTGATATGAACCAGACGTTACGTAGAGCAGTAAGTAACAGGCNACCAATAAGCTGGAGGCTTTGTGTTCGGCGATGAGTGATATGAACCAGACGTTACGTAGAGCAGTAAGTAACAGGTTTTCCGGACCAGTTGAACACTGTGAAGACAATTGGACACAAAGCCTCGCAGAGTGAGGTACAGTGAAAATACAAGCTCCATGCGCAACGCGTAGACGATTATCTACAATAGGTATGAAAGGATTAAGGGCCGCCTGCCCTCATCGTTTTTCTACNCATGCGCAACGCGTAGACGATTATCTACAATAGGTATGAAAGGATTAAGGGCCGCCTGCCCTCATCGTTTTTCTACTATTTTGGCCCAGAAGCGCAGCAGCTATAAGGGTTACACTGTGTTGTGATTTAGATATGTTGTTGATATTTATCCTTAACGGGCATATAGGGGCGTAACAAGTTATTGACAAGAGTTATGTAATGAACACTAAATGAAAGAGGTTAATTCAACATTAAGGTTGCACAATATAATTTCAATATAAATATGATTGAATATGAACGGGGGCAGCTATTCTAATATTCTGAAATGTTAAATTATATTATTTTATAAAGATTTAACCAGCCACTTTCTGAGTAAAGCCTAATTGGAGAGTCCCCACCTGGTTCATGATTCCGGAGGCTGATTAAGATGGCGCAAGTCGACGGCCGGACACACCCATCTTCAGTGGTCTTCTCGTTCCAATGGCCCGACGACAAAAGACACCGCCCACGGACTACACTGTTCTATATCGGCTGCGTTGTCCCCGTTTACTGGCGGGTGGAAGTTTCTGGGGTTTGGGATTCCGTAACTAATTTCAGCGATCACGGCCCGTGTCCTGGATAAATAAGCTCAGCTAAGGGCCTGACCACAACTCGTAACAACTGGCACGCGCTACAAGAGTGCCCTCGCCGCTACACGCAGGGCTCTGAACTGGCGTGCAGTGTTCTCGTGGTGCTGCGTGAACCTATGGGATGTTCAGCGGTGGCACTATCATTTTATTGATGAAACGTCCGTAGTAATGTTCAATATGGGCTCCTATCGTAGTTTGACTCGTGTCCGGCGTGTATGTTTTAAGACATGGCAGTTAGAAAAAGCCTTTTTTTTAACTACATTGGAGGCTTCCAAAATAATATTTTTGCGTGACGCCTGATGGATGTATAAGAGTTCGTGAGGGGTGGAGGTCTTAATACAAATAAAAAAACTTAATTTGATTATTTAATTTATTCACACAGGAAGGTATTATTTACAGCATTGATCTATCCATCTCAACTATTACTCGTTTTATTTCTCAGTGAGCTTAATGTTTAATGTATATATTAACTCTAATAAACGTCCTTCTTAATGTATCTGTTTGGTTATAGTCAATCAACTCATACTTATCATTAACACACTCTATGTAAGTTGCCATCATCTGTAATGTATTTCACTCACCCATCCGGTCCACTAGTGCAGCTGCCAGTCGCCCTATCCGCTGCGCCGATATTCGCAGTCGCAGATTTTCCTCCTGCTGGTCACTTCTCTCGCTCGTCGTCTATCGTCAAAACTCCAGTCTCTCATTCACTACTCCGCAACAACAACTCGCTCCATTCATCAACTCCCGGCCCAGGGGCCCGATGCGCTTTTACATCAGCCGCCCTGACCATCTGGAAGTTTCGACGCACCCCGAGTCACGCTGAGAGAAATGAGATCAGTAACCCAGAACATTCTTCAGGTAAACGAATAATGTCAGGAGCTGCGAGCTGCCAAAAGGTTGTCAAGGTAGAATGCCTTCTTAACTCAAAACGCTGGTAGGATTATCGCTCGCCTGTCATTAAAACATCCCTTAGTGACTAGCCGCCCCGCTAGCTTACCACTACTCTGTCCTTCTCTTCCGCCCGCTCGTGCGGGGCGGGTCAAGGTCAGCGGCGCAGACCAGTGGTACGTAACAATATTTACAGCATGAATGGTATCTTTAAAGTACCATTCCGTCCTCGTCTGGGGTGTGATATACTTTCGTACACAGTAAAAAATTTATGTGCTTGTTACAAACAATTCTTTGGAAACTATTTGCCAAAGATTTTCTTGTACCTCTACAGCTGAAATATTGTATATTTACAACACATTATTTAAATAAATAAAAAAACATACAAAACTGTTTATGCAGCTCAATATTTATAATAAACTTGAAGTCTACATCACTTGCTAGTTAGAGCCCAATATTAGTTTCACACTTTACCCGTTGAGATTTTGAGCAATTTAGTCTACGTTATTTGTAGTGTTGCACAAATATCTTCGGCAACCAGTTGCCAAGGAATTCATTGTGCAATCCCAGAAACGTGTGTTCTGTTTACTCATAATTATAAACAGTGACTATCGGGTGTAAACACAGCTCGAGCTCAATTTAAACGTCTTATAATTCTAATTAATGACGCCGAGTAGGCTGTGAGGCGATGTGTCTGTGATTCCCAGAACTAAGAGGCGCCTTGCTGTCCGGTCTACGGTTATGAGAGGGTAGGAAGGAAAAGAGCGAGTGAAAAGTTAGTCAGTTCGGTCTTAGCCATGCCTCCGAAAAGATCTAATAAGTGTATTTCCATTAGAGAAAAAAAATAAATCATTAACGCCGTGGCCGGTGGCGATAAACAAATTGACGTGTCCAAACGTTAAAACGTTACTCCTTCCACAATAACATCAATTCTGAGGAACAAGGACGAAATCGCCTCCCAGACATCCGACGGCAAACCAAAGCGCTTTAAGACTGGTGAGTATCCACAAAAAGTAGATAATTTAAAAAAGTGGTTTGCGCAAGCACGGAATTCGGATGTACCAGTTGGAGGAAACATTTTAAGAGAAAAAGTAAAAGTTTTCGCAGAAAAAAAAAGAAGAAAATTAAAGACTTTCGTGCAAGTGATGGTTGGTTTGATAGGTTTAAAAAAAGGCACAGCTTAAAATTGAAGAAGCTTGGTGGGGAAAGTGCGAGTGTATCGGCCGACGCTTGTTCTGAGTGGAAATACGAATGGGGAGAAATAATCGATTCTTATGAGCACAACAACATTTTTAATGCCGATGAGACGGGGTTATTTTATAAGTGTCTCCCCGACCGATCAATGTGTTTTAAGGAAGAAAAGTGTCATGGCGGAAAAAATAGTAAAGAACGTGTAACCATATTGTTGGCTGCCAACATGGATGGATCTGAGAAATGAAGAACACTCATAATAGGCAAATCAGCCAAACCAAGATGTTTTAAAAACATAAAAACTTTTCCGATCACCTATCGTGCAAACAAAAAAGCGTGGATGACGGGCGAATTATTCAAGGAATGGATACGATCAGTGAATGCTGATATGGAGAAAGGGGAGAGAAAATTCTACTTTTCATGGATAATTGCACGGCCCACAACAATACCCCACCGCTCAGTCATGTTAATGTTGTGTTTTTGCCTGCCAACACTACTTCTAAGCAGCAGCCTCTAGACCAGGGCATAATTAAAACGTTCAAAACCTTTTACTGCAAGGAAGTAGTGATGCAACTCCTTGACAGCATCGAGGATGGGAAGGATCATAAAATCACCTTATTTTCAGCCATGAACATTGCTCACAAGGCGTGGCAAAGTGTTAGCGAAAGCACAATAAAAAACTGTTTTCGTGCTGTGTATTCACGAAGGTGGAACTTTCATCAGCAGTTACTGAACAAGACTTAGAATGCCCTGTGAATTGGAATCGTCTTCCTCAAAATGAAGAAAATTCTATAACGTTTGAAGATTTCGTCCATTTTGACGATGGCCTAGCGGTAGCGGGGATTCTAACTGATGACGAAATTTTGGCTCCATCTCAGGACATTGATGGTGAAGGTGATGACGAAGATGATGTGCTGAAAATTACACCTAAAGATGCTAAACAATACATCAACAACGTGCGCCATTTCTTAGCGAAATCAGACGTTGGCGATGAAGTATTTTCTGCTTTGAACATGCTTGACAAAGCCATCGACAATCCCCGTCTGCAAGGCTTCCACCAAAAAAAATTACAGATATTTTTAAACGTAAATTTTTAATGTGTTTTTATTGATTTAATTATTTATTTATATATACGGTACATATGTATACATAATATGTAGCCATGCGTTATTATTACATATTAATGAAAATTTGCATTAATCTCGTTATTATGTATTTTTCTTTTTTTGCTCCCCATTATTGGTAATCCCGCTAATTTGAATATCTCGATAATTCTTATTTAACATTCAGTCCCTTGACAATACGAATTATCGGGATTCTACTGTATTTTCATCCTTTTTAAATCACATTAATTTGTTAATGCCAAGATTTGGACAATAAACCAAGTCCCATCTCTCTCTCTCTCCCTACACTAAGATAAATGTTTGTTCCAGACAACAAAATACTTGTTTGTGTAGGGCCTAAAATATATTTAGCTGTCTCAAAAAAAAATATTTTGCGGAGTAAACAAAATTTGAAAAGCAACAAAATTGATTTTGTTCATCTATCAAAACACAGGCTTGAATAAACAAAACCTCTACGTATGTTGGGTAAAAAAAAATGAGACTCTCCACTAAGTGTTTTGTTGAATCGACTGTATACATTTGTTCGGCCACTCATTTGATTCCCTTCGTTCGGAAATACAGCTCGACACTTTGTTTGTAATTTTTGTGACAATTAGGATAGCAACAGTGGTTGTTAGTGCATTAATTGATGCTTATTAATGGTATAAAAATCCTAAAACAAGTTCAACTGGTAACTAAAAAGTAAAGCTGAAAAATTTCAAATATTTATATTTACACACGTTGCCTAGTATTAGAAATGTACATATTTTAAAAACATTCGCATTTCATTAGTAGTCACTTTAGCTGAGGTTGCTAGAGCATGGCGCTCGGTAGCAAACGATATACTAAACGTTCGAAACAGAGTCGCGCTTTCAAATTCTTACATTAACCGAAACTGTTAAGGTACGTATAAGGCAAACAAATCTTTAGTTGCAGAAACCCTAATCTTGCACAGTTTGGGACAACCAAATAAGAGCAACGAAATAATTTGGCTCCAACAACGAATTATTTTATCGCCCTTGTAAAAAAACAATTAATTTAGTTGCACGAGACGAACTTTGATTCAACAAAACCTTTTCCTCGGTGTACCACGTCCGTGGCCGTGGTCCTAATGAACGCCTTGAGCACTCACGACGCTCAACTGTCGGTCACCGTGGCACATTGAGCGTTCGCGCTCACGGTCATGGTTCGACACGTGTTGGTATGGATGTTTTTTTTATCTAGATGAGACGTTTTATCGTGGTTACGATAAGAAGTCTATTCTCCAACTCATTCCTTCATCAAGATGAACGACGGATATCTGGTTTTATTTCTCAGCTTAGTTTTCTACATTTCATTCTGCTCGCACCCACATGACAGTTTTATAGAAAGCGTTCTCCTTTACGTTAAAAATGATGGTGGATTACAAAAACACTGTCAGCGTAAGTGAAATTTTTTTAAAAACCGCCAACAGCATTTAAAGTATTTTGACAAATGGCACCGTTCTTTTGTACGAAATTAAAGCGGGCGGAAACTTCGTTCTGAAAAGTTCTAACGAATTCCGTTTACTTTATTTTCCAGAATGCTTGCTCGGAACGCATTTACACGTGAGTATTGCGGAACGAACGTGGACTGGACTGACTAAACTCCGGAGCGGGCAGAGCACGACTCCACTCGAACAATCCAGTCCACCTTGAAAGTTGGACTGGAACGTATATACACCGCACCGCAAATTCAACTCTAAACGCCTGACTGGACAGACGAAATAAAAAAAAACACTCAAAACGAAGCAGTCGCCATTTTGCTGCTGAACTAGGGAGCAGAACATTTTCGCGAAATACTACTAACAACAAAGAAGATTGTAGGTTTCAGTTACTTTACAACTAGATCACAATTTATTGTAGGGGCCGCGGCGGTGAAGTGGTTAGACTACTCGCCTCTCGCCAAGGTCAACTGGGTTAGATTCCCGGCGGAGTCACCCCAGGACTTTCGCACGTGGGAATCGTGCCCGACGATGCGCTGATCAGCTGGTTTTCTCGGGGATCTCCCGTTTTCCCCGTCCTTGCATTCCAGAGCTGCTCCATTCTCACCTTGCTTCACCCTGATTGGCTCCAAAGTCCCTCGATTTTAAGAGCCACCCAAATCTCTTCACTCGCTCACTCACTGAGTTCGCGAAATTTTCCTTGTCTGCTCGCAACGCGTGTAAATACTTCGTATACCAGAACCGGACCCTCGGTGTAAATATTGCGAAGCACTTATGTAGCTCTTTGTGCCACACTTCTTTGATAGTGCATCGTTAAACGAAGAAGAATACCCAGAAAATAAGTAAAAATTAATTACTAATGGGCTAGGCGAATGTGCTACGAGAAGCAGAAATTAAAATTCAAGCCATTGTTATTACACAATTCACACAGGATTGATTTGGCAACCAAATTTTGTATTCCAACGGTATTCATCAGAATCATCAATTATGCATATAGAGATTATCTTTTGCCGGCCTTTTTGTAAGCTAGTGCAAGGTGAGAAAATGGGAAATTTAGTATGTCATATTTCTGAAACCATTAAACTAATTTGCACCAAATTTCGCACACCAGTAATGCTAAAGAAGGCCATGTAAACTGACACAATTAAAGTGGGTCATACACTGATTTTCAAAATGGCGGCAATGTAAATACCTTATTTAAGTTTGTTATATCTATTGAACAATTTAACAAAATACAACCAAATTTATTTAAACCCTATCCACCAAAACATTAGACTGATTTCATTCGAAGTTAATCTTTGGAATCCTACCTCCGTAATGCAGTTGGTTGCACGCTAGCTCATGGTAAGAAGTTTTATGGTTTCGAGTTCCGAGAAAGGCAGGTGTGTAATTGTTACTATCCCACTAGTGTAGCATATGTTTTTTGGTTCCATCTCCAATGATACTTATTGCTATCAGCGAGACGTCAAAGGCATGCCTACCTTCGAATCTTTAAGAATTCAATTTAAAACCACTTGCACCCATGCTAATTTTATATCAGTAATTTCATGTTTTCATTTCCGGTTTACATATAAAGAGAGGTTGCGGAAAATATTTAATTTTCTCTATGCGGATGTTTCATAGTCTATACAAAACATTAAAAAAATAAAAATTACCTTTTTTTTTTANTATTTAATTTTCTCTATGCGGATGTTTCATAGTCTATACAAAACATTAAAAAAATAAAAATTACCTTTTTTTTTTAATGGGGTTTGAACACTAAAAATATGTTCGTGGTTCTGACACTGACCACTATGCTGTCGATAAACGNTTTTTTTTTTAATGGGGTTTGAACACTAAAAATATGTTCGTGGTTCTGACACTGACCACTATGCTGTCGATAAACGTATAAGTACTGTTAAGTGTAGTATGAATGAAACTCTCTCTGTATCTAGGGATATATCAGTGTTAGCGGTGTCTCTAATGGTCGCAGGTGGTATGTGCTACTATCTGATGCTCGAAAGAAAAGGTTCAAGTGGTGCAAATATCATAACTGCCGCAGGAACAATAATTTTCCCGGTTACAGCGGCAAGGAACGCTTCGTGTATCCTCGGCATTGTTCGTTCCGGAAACCCGAAGCTGTTTAAAATACGGCGAGGGTCCGTATTTGTATGCGCGTAGCTCAGTTCCGTATTATGTCATTACGGAACGAGTTTCTGCATACCGGCGGTGTATTTCCGTAGATATGTCTGCGAATGTGTGGACACCTATAGTAGCGTACGCAATAACATTCTGGTTACTTTTTCTTACGCTAACAAAGTTATGTTTGAATCTGACGGTTCCTGCTTGATGCGCAGATATTTATGGTATTCAGAAGCACGGAACTAATGCCATCAGCAAAGAACTGACACGCATCGCAGTCGTAAATATCAGCGATCTGGATGTTACACTTCTTCACTCGTTGCACCATGCTCCTTTACATACATAATCACGTCGTAATCGACTCCTGAACCCATTACATGTCGTTACGTCACTCGCACGACACCTGGAAAATAATGATACAAATACAATCGGTATTCTAACTTGGACTCGCAAATGTCACTTAAATTCATTATATTTGCAATCTACAAGTATAACTTATTATGCTACACCTTTTATTCTCCGAGTACATATGTCCGTTTCTTACACAATTTCATTCCAACAAGCTTTCGAACTCAGCTGCCTACAACATCTCAAACGATTCTTTTCACCTTCAACAATCTTAAAATATTACTAATTTCTGTTATATAATATTGAAACAACAATACAAGTTTACGTATCCTGTAACATTCGCAATACTCAAGTAGTAATATGAGGCTACAGGAACAGGGATCAGGGATCGGCTTCTGGCACAGGGATCAAGGATTGGCTTCCCGGTTTCAGCATACGCCATCTTGTGTAACCATATTGGCAGCCAGTACGCCGCCATCTTAAGTCGTCATATTAGTAGACAGTATGCAGCTNCGCCATCTTGTGTAACCATATTGGCAGCCAGTACGCCGCCATCTTAAGTCGTCATATTAGTAGACAGTATGCAGCTATCTTGTTTCCAGCCACCATTTTGGATTTAATATTTTAGTCATATTTTATTATGCTTAAACATTTTATCAGTATTTTTTCATGCTCTATCATTCCTTTCCACCTGACATCACCTCTGACCGCCATATTGGATGTCGAAGGGCAGCCATCTTGTTTCGTCTGCTAGTTCTCTTGTCGCTAGCTCCAGTAGAGCGAGGGCATTATGGCACAGGGATCAGGGATCGGCTTCCCGGTTTCGGCATCCACCATCTTAAGTCTGCATAAGATTATTAGCATCGAATAGCTTGTGATCAAGTCACTTGTTCATGTAAATATTTGGCATGTGCATACCTCCACATAGACCATCAAAGGTATACGAGTGCAATGTTTCTCACTCTTGCATACCGATTGCGAAACCGACATGAAGGTACAATCTATGTTACCCTCCCCATTTTATTCGGGCTTGGGATCGGCAACACTTCAATGGTGTAGTGCAGGTAGGGTTGCAATGCAGAAACACACACACACACACACACACACACACATATATATATATATATATATATATATATAAAGGATGATTCACAGCACCCGTATCACTCCTTTTTCTCGGAAACAACACAACACCGGGGGTTCACTAAAAAATTGTGTTAACTCTACCCTATATGAATCATCAATTGGTAGTAATTACATTCCTCCGAATATACCGGAGGTAGGGGTATGGGGGGTGAGCTTTGAAATTGCTAATGAGAACAGGAGTCGTGTATGGGATCGTTGGATAGATCGTCGAAAAGGAAACAACTTTTACTAAGGCAGTTGTTTTCTGACGTGCATAGTTTACGCACAATCGAATAAATCATGTAAGCATATGGTTTGTGACATGCATAGGTTACGCACAGTGAAACAGAACGTAACATTTTTTTATTCTTACCACAATAAAATAAAAATTAACGAAACATGTTTTTATGGCGTTCATACCTGGTTTATCTACAATCAAAAGGACGTCGGATGTAAAGTAAATACCGGTATGGTGTGAGAGAATAACTGCGAAATGGGAACTGGGAACACTAATTCGCACACATCACTCTTCATAAGTGTTGTAAATTTCGACAACCCTGATTAGACACGACTCTGATGTCTTTATTACGTTCGCGGTTGCTCGGTGGACCTCAGCACAGCTAAGAGATCCACATGCTGCTCTGATTCTGTCTTTCACGTTTTCCCTCGTTGTTGGATGCACGCACTAGACGATGCCTTTAATTTTCCCCCACAAAAAGAAGTTATTTGGGGACAAGTATGGAGAACATGTTGACCAAGCTACAGGAACCATTCGTCCGATCCACCATCTAGGGAATAAGATTTCAGCAACTAGCTGAGCTCTGCATGAAACATGAGCAGGACAGCCATCCTGTTGAAGTCACAGTGTTAATCTCAGAGCGAGATGGACATATTCTAACAGCTGATACAAAATATTCTCTAGGAAGTCTGGATATGCTGCACCATTCAAGTGCAGAGAGGGATATTTATCAACTTGAAGGTTTTTCTCATCTCTTTCATCATCATGCAGTTCAGTTTTGCCATACTCGTAATCCATCAACAGATTAAATTTCATTGGTCCATGTTCTTCGACCTCTTCGACTTACTGATAAATAATATTATCTGCTATACTGTTCAGATAGGCAGAAATGTCTTGAAATTTGGATCCAGTATTTTCAGCCACCAGTGTCTTTAGATTACCTCTGAATGCAGATTCTGCTTGCACGAATCCATTTGCATTAGCTTGCCCTGACTCAGTCACGATTTTCGAATGAGTCTGAGGGGCATACCGTGCAAATGTTACTGAGGGAGTTACCACAATACACCGTTTCTTGGTAGCTATAGGTGTGGTTCGAGGACCACTGCAAACACGATGATGTGCTTTGAGGCTATCAGTCCTGGCAAACTCATTATCTCACATATTACACTTCACAGACTTGCAGTCGGAATTAAATTTACATCTCCTCTCATTCCTTCATGCATGGCACAGTTGAGTGAATTGTGCATTGCAATACTTACAGTTGGTGGCAGCCGCTTGCTTCATTACTGCATTGCAGTTCTGGGGATTCTTATTACTCTCATCCTTGCAAGCAATGGCTACATCACAATTTTCACAAATTAATCGAGCATCATGATGAGGGTTGAGACTACAGTTCCTCTCAAGTCTTAACATCGAATGTCTAAACGCGAATGTCTTTGTCACAAAATCCACACTGTGTGAACATCGAGGGAGCAAAGGTGCTTTCAGAAGACATCTTAACCAAAAATCAATAAAGTCAAAACAATGAAGTAAAAACAATGAAAACAAAACAGCCTAATACTAGCTAATACTAACGAATATGCAAACACTAACACTATTGAATATATGTAAAAACTAATTAATATAGACATGCAAAAAACCTAACATTAGCTGAAACTTATAAATGTATTAAAAAGGTATTAAATATATATGTAAAAAAGAATAGAATAAATATGCAAAAACAAATATATATGGAAAACCGAACACTGTCTAAAACTTATGATAATATAAAAAGTATTAAATATATACGCGAAAAGAATATAATTAATATGCAAAGAGAATAAAATAAACACGCAAAAAAATTAATTAATATATACCCAAAAACCTAACACTATCTAAAACTTATGAATATATTTAAAAAAATTATTTACTGAATATGCACACAAAAAGAATAACATAAATATGCAAAAATAAATTAATATGATCACAAGATGAAAGTAAATGGTGATACTCGAAGCTTGTCGTGCAAAAGGAGAGAACTTACTCACTCGTCAAACAAACAACAATTGACTGTGCAGACTCGTGCCCCCACTTACATACCTTCGACCTTCGACCCTCCCCTCCCAATGACCGGCGTCAATGTGTCAGGAGCGGGCTGTAGCTAGAAANCTAGAGCCTGTCGCGACAGGATAATGACTCACGACTGCTGGCCTGTCTTAGTCTCACCCATAATTAATGGTCTATTTGGTCGAGGGGCAACCACAGATGTGAAGATTATCTCGACAAGGCAGCTCACTAATGGATCCTTGAAAAAGTATGACTGAGTGTCGACTGTCCTTTTCCTTAAGTCTGAGCAGGAAAAATGTGCCATAAAGTTATTCTTTCAGACGGTTTCAAAATTTTTGAAGTCTTATGGCTAGNTAAGTCTGAGCAGGAAAAATGTGCCATAAAGTTATTCTTTCAGACGGTTTCAAAATTTTTGAAGTCTTATGGCTAAAAGAAATAAACTCTAAATTTATATTCTTACAATATTTTTCATTTAATCGCTTCTATATGTAGTTAGTGGATCGATTATGTGTGTCCCAATACATAACTTTATTCATTTTGTAAGTACGGCATAATTCCAGTAATTTTTTTTATCATCACTAGTAAATATATACTACACAATTGTTTTTTTAAATATGGGTAAGTAGCAGGAATTTGTTCGTTCTAGACAATCACTTTTCCCAGATAAAAGCACAGATGCAAATTATTTTAGTTTTTCGTTTTAATAAATACAATAGCCATATTAAAATTTTGTACCACTTCCCCTAGTAGTAGTGTCTTCAGACATATTTGTAAGACATTTACATTTTCACGACAATTTTTTTTAATTTAACATTTATTTTCAAGTATATATATATATACATGTATATATTTTTCTCAGCTGAACTTATGTTGACAGTAAAATATCACTTAAGATATATTTCTTAATTTTTANAGTATATATATATATACATGTATATATTTTTCTCAGCTGAACTTATGTTGACAGTAAAATATCACTTAAGATATATATTTCTTAATTTTTAGTCAGTTGTATCAGCTATACAATTTTCTGTATTAGTAACCATTTTTTATGACATAAAGGTATATATGAAATCAAAGATTCTTTCATTTTCACATACATGATTTATACAGCGTAAATATTTACAAAACACTCAAAACTCGACGCTAGCTCACCCATATAAAAAAAATCAGCATTATTTATTTTTTGTATTGATTCGATTACATCTTCCATAATTGTTAAAATAAGGGTTATGCAATCAGTAAATTTTGGAGAGATTGTCGATGTTGTAGTTGGGAAACTTGTCTGTGACATATCTTTCATCAGGATAGGTTGAGATGGAAGTCGACATCGTTCTCGTCTACACTTGGTAGTAGGCCTACCTGTGTCAGCTGATGCCTTGCGTTTGTTGCTTATGCGACTAGGCTCTCGAACTGCTGTAGCAAGCGTCAAAGCGACATCCTTCAGGGTGCTGGCTTCTTCTGTAGCATATTCTGGAACTGATGTGGCAGATGCCTGGGTGATGGCTTCGCTTGCAGGTTCTGGTGACACACCATACATCAGGATCGTGGAGCAGCCCGGCGAATTCAGAGGCAGGATTCCCATAGCATGTGCTACAACTTCATTCCGGTGAGCACGGCAATGGAGTATCTTCATGCTATTAGAACACCGAGTACTGACCATGAGTAATATATTAAATAATGTTTTGACATGACTCAAGCATCACTGTTTCATGGGCAAACAGAATGAAAATGTCCATCACATTCTTCTGTGAAAGTGTGTAATTGCCCACCATTCCAGTACGAGTATGTGACACTACTCAATCCAGGTTTCGCACTCGCATAGTCGTTTGCAGGATGAAATGCTGCACATCTTAGTTAGTCTTCTGTCCACAACAAATTGAAGGTTCAGAGGCCCGGCGAGTCTCTTTAAATATGATGTCATGTTGACAGGTCATGACAGGAAACAATGATGTCATGTTGACAGGTCATGACAGGAAACAATGATGTCATGTTGACAGGTCATGACAGGATTCAATGATGTCATGTTGATAGATCATGACAGGAAACAATGATGTTATCGGAATAACTCGACTAGTACAGATAAGATCCTGGAGATGACACCACAGCAGGCTTCCAGACACTTACACTCGCTTCTACAAATAATTTCGCCTTCTATGGCCACTCCATCTGCACCTGATTGCAAAGTCTGAGCTTCGATGCCCATGATGGTAATATATTTACATAGCAGACTTTGGGTGGACAGGGAAAGGTCCACACATGCTCATTGGAGAGCAACCCACATTCGTGAAGAATATGCTTGTGTTCGATGACGTTGCACTCTTCACTCCACCAAAATATATCGCCAGAGTCTAAGTCTCGTAAGCGGAAGGCTATTCTATTTTCAACTTGAAATTCATCAACGTCTTGAAATTCAGCACATAAAACACGGTCGTCTCCACTTGCCGGTAGCTCGCTGTTTGGATGGAGATAAAAAACTGCACATCTTTCTAGATCATGACATGGACAAGTTTGAGTGTGGAAATCATCGTAAAGTTCATAATACCCCCACATTTGATTCATACCATCACATGCTTCGTACTTGTCCACTTTATCTGGCTGGAACGACACACATTCATGCTTGTCGAACATGCTGCCGCGAACGAGAGATGTTTGATGACTGCGCCCAGTTCGGAGTGAAGTTGCTGAATATACTTCACAAGTCAGTGGCGACCACATCGTCTTCCGCGTCGCGCGACCTCGGGTCATGATCGTGGTGTGTTGATCTCCATCACAGTACTCGGTCCATCTTGTAATGTCGTCACTTCAAGGTCTGCATAACTCATACCTGATACTTTGATCAAACCATTTTTGAAGCAGCTGTTTTTTTCGTTTGCTTTAGAGATGAGTGAATTCGTAAATGTAGGCGTTGCACTCCCAGTGCACACACTCTCTGGACGCAAGTGGTTTAACTTGCTACGACGAGGTCAGAAGCAAGTGATGAAATTGCACTTTATCGGAAATAATGATAAGCACTCATCATTACATAATATCCAGTGCTCAATACCATTACATGATTCAACTTGCTCACCCAAGCCAGGTGGTTAATTTGGATAAGGATGATTACGTTAGGGTTTGCAAAAACAAATGGTAACAAATTTTGGCTGTACTTTTACATTTCGGAGTAATAAATACATTGATTTTTTTCATAACCCCGTTGAAATACATATAGACCAAACATGGTCATCCAAATGGAATATAATATTGATTATTTAAAACCCATAAAAAGTTACAAAAAATTCCCTCAGTTATACAGCAAAAGTATATGCATAGCAGAAAAGTACTAGACATTTTCATTATTAAATGATTACAACATTAAAAGGAAAAACCCCGCAGGGTGAAATATTACGTAACTTTCATAGCATGATATGTGCAGACCACCCCCCCCCCTTTTTTTGAAGGAACACAGTTACGTCGTGTCAACGTCCCTCTCGGCTTCTGTCTCGAAAAAAATGAGAGGCCAACTCTTTTATCTCTTCAAAGCGGTTGCTCTCGAATATTATTCCACATTAATGAAGTGTAGACAGTGCCCCATACTGACGTCACATGCTGCACGCATGCCTCCAGAAGATCTAGAAGACAGAAGGTGGGATAGGAGGGGACGGCCTGACGAGGAAGCCAGCAGGCCGGCTTGCATTCAGTTCCACACCGGCTTGCGCCGGTNTGGGATAGGAGGGGACGGCCTGACGAGGAAGCCAGCAGGCCGGCTTGCATTCAGTTCCACACCGGCTTGCGCCGGTACCGGCAGCGTGCGAGTACAACGGGGCACACGCACTGAGGCAAGACTACACGTCCGCAACTTCAGCGGGAAATACACGTAGATACTCGTAAAACAGCAACACGTGGTACGGGCTTACTTAAAACAGGCGCTTGTAGATGTGACACCGTCATAGCACCAACACGAGTTTACTATTTCCATAATATGGAAGAGCTTTATTTCGATATAAGTACGCTTCCTAACTCAAAAATATTTGCTACAGCGCCTAAAATAATATGTTACCTATTGATATCAGCTCTCACCGTCTTAGTAAATGAGCCACTTCCGAATACTTTTCTTATGTTACTTAGGTATTTGTGTATTTTTTTTTTACATACAATGGAATTTTACAAAATGTTAATTTAAGGCCAATGACTTTAATCATTTTCTCTAATTCTAAATATTTTCCTCGACCATTTTTAAGACGAGGTAGCTGTAAGTTAGTAATTTTCTTTCCTGCTTGTTTATTTTGCTTCAATGACTTAGGCTTTTTGAACCCTCTTTATCCGCTGCTTGCGGAATGGCATTATACAAGGTTATTNTATTTTGCTTCAATGACTTAGGCTTTTTGAACCCTCTTTATCCGCTGCTTGCGGAATGGCATTATACAAGGTTATTAAGGTTGTATCTTATCAGCCGTTTTGGATTCTTCGATTTCTTGTAATTTCATTTTGAATGAAGAAAATTATTTATAAATATATTTATGGAAATTTACGTTTTCTTTCTACCGTACATTACAGTATTAATATTTGAAATACTAACGTTAAATTATGTCACAAGTTACTATTAATAAAATGTAAAAAATTAAAATTTACCATGGTTTCAGATACTGTAACAAAAACACAGTAAAATTTACTATACTTATATGTGTATATATAACAAGAGACTGTAAAATATTGTGAATTTCTTTGGATACAAGCCAGACATAAGTCACACTTGACTTTAGAGTTGCTTTTGTAGCTGGCGAACTCTGAGTCGNATTTCTTTGGATACAAGCCAGACATAAGTCACACTTGACTTTAGAGTTGCTTTTGTAGCTGGCGAACTCTGAGTCGGTAATAAATTTACAATAAAACAAGGACAGTAATTAATGCTCCCTCGTATTAGGTAAATCTGTCTGTTTACTGGGATAACAGCCAATTAAGTACCACCGTGGTATAAAGAAAAGAGTGTGTATTCTTGCTTACAAATCACTAATCACTGAATTCTCGAAATGTTCCTGTCTCTCGTAACAACTGTAAAATTAACAATAGATATAATGATAAGTCGTTTACAATGTAACTTAAAAACAAACTTTTCGGCATAAAAAGAAAAATGTATGGTTCAGCAATGATGTATGTACATTAGAATTTAATGTCCATACTTAACTAATCGTTTCGTGCCAGCTGAAGGATCGTTCGGACACTCAACCTGGAGCATTCTTATCTTTGTAGGATTGTCAGTAATATCTGATTTCTTCATGATTACACTGATAAAAGGTTTTTTTTCTTCAATAAAAAATAGTTTGTTTGGCGCAACCAAATTAATTGCTTGTATGGGTCCAATAAAATATTTTGTTGTTGAAACCAAATTATTTTGTTGTTCTTATTTGGTAACCCCAAAATGTAACATTTGGTTGGTTCAAATAAAGATTTGTTTGTCTTCACGTACGTTCAATCGTTGAATATTTTCTGTTATTATATAAGAAACAAAGCTCTTCCGAGATTCGAACCCAGCACTATGCCCTAGCAACCTCCGATAAAGTGCACTGAAAAAAGTATTATGTGGCGGCAACAAAATGTTTTGTTGGTATTCACCCTGCCTAGTTTTTTGTGGTGAACGCATATTTTTTGTAGTCACCACGAAATGAATTTTATTATCCACGGAAATTTAGTGGTGACAACTAGATGATTCTGTGTTCACCACAAACATTTTTGTCAGAGTGAATACCAACACAGTACTTTGTGACCGCGGCAAAGTATTATTTTCAATGTAACAATCGATGAGATGGTAATGTTTTTAAATAATACAGTTTTAATACTGGACAACGTAAGTGAATAAATTTATAAANACAGTTTTAATACTGGACAACGTAAGTGAATAAATTTATAAAGTTTCATAGAGTTAATTTTTCGTTTCCGTTGAACTGCTTTGATTAGAATTTTGATAGTGTCATTAAGCACTATTAAATGAGTTAACAAACACTGTTACTATCCTAATTGTCCCAAAAATTACAAACAAACTCTCAAGCTGCATTTCCGAACGAAGGAAAACAAACGAGTGGCCAGACAAATATACAGTTGCTACAACTAAATATTTCGTTGAAAGTACACTTTTTTTTTGCCAAAACAAAGGTATTTTTTATTCAAGCGTGACTTTTGTTATAAGAAATAAATATTTTGTGGTTTTTGAAGTTTGGTTTACTCAACAAACAAGTACTTTGTTGACTGGAATAAACCTTTATCTCAGTGTATGTTTGAAAACACTTTAACTCGGACCCATACACGAGGGCGCGTGGTCGTCATTCCCTTACCCTTTCCCACATAGGCGCAGAATTATACCACTGGTGACCGGAGAAGTAAAGGCAGAGTTACAAATGAGTCGCACAACACTAACACATGCCGCGATAAGGCTGTCGGAACTGATGTCAATCCCGATGGTGGAAGAATTTTCTTGTCGTCGCCCCCCCTCGGCGCGACTTGAGGTGCGAAGAACCTTCTGGGCCGGGTCGACTGAGCTATATAAGCCACGGCATGCCTCTGTGTAGGGAGTCTGGAGCATTTCACCGTCATGAACGCCAGGCATGTCTTGCCATCGGAACTGCGAGTGACGACGCAGTGACCAGCGAGTGTAGTATGTGAGTATCGGTAGAGTAGTGGGTGAGATTGACCGGCAGTGCTGTGGGAAAGTGGGATTCGATGTGTGCGAGTTGTAGACGTTTGGAATAGCGTTAACGCATGACAGTGGACATTTTTTATCATGTATGTGTGACTAATAATTGAGTATTAAGTGACTGCAGCTAGTGAAATGACAGTGATAATGACATTAATTATAATTGAGGTTGGCAATAGATAATGCCTTCTCTGATACAAATATTAAGTGTTAATAGTGGAGACATGTATTTAAATGTTGTAAATATTAAATACGTGAATCTTCTTAACTTTGCAAATAAATTAAGAAAATTAATTTAGCCCTGTTTATTAATATTAAGACCTCCATTCCCCACGAAATCGGATTCGCCCAAGGCGACTTGTAACAATTTTATTTTTACTCGTTTTAAGTGTGTCATAGAGAGTTTTATTCTGATTTACCTAGTCAAGTTACAAAATGTTTCCGCACANCACCCGCACGCACTGAGCCGCGCTTTGCGTTAATGGGATACCGTCATGCTTAATTTCTCGTGAAAGAAGGACTCGCGCAGTACGCGTTAGGAATGTTTGGTAGTTTAGTTCAGTTTAGTATCTTTAAATTCTGTTCGGCCCAGCATGACGGTCACAAAATTGCAAGTTCCTGGCGGTACCCTGCGAAACAAAAGAGCCGAGTTAGCTTTAGTTTGCGGGAGTTTAAAGTAAAGTAGAAAGAAGTGCTCCTGGTATAACCTTTTAATAGGTATCGGCCACCAGGAGGGGAGGTTTGGAGAGGAAAACGCCGGTTCCGCCGGGAACTTGTCTACTCTGTGAATAGGTGTATTTAATGTGTGAATGGAATCGAACGTCTGCAGTGTGGCGTAGATTAACGCTCTTTGTGACCAGGGGCGAGGAGGCGGCTTTGTTAGGACCGATGGTCGACAAAGGGTTTAGAAAGTCCGACACAGCCTGGTTGCACTGGGCCGAGAATGTGCCAAGGGAATGCCGTCATACTTAACTTTTCGTGTGTAGGAGAAGCGCGAGCGCGGTAGTGTTTAAATGTATTGTGTTGTAAGTATTTAGCTTTTGTGTTTTTAAATTCTTTTCGGACCAGTATGACGGAATCCAAATTCAAAGTTCCCGGTGGCGCCCTGCGAAACAAAAGAGCCGATCTAGCTTTTGTTTGCGGGAGTTCACGTACAGTAGAAAGAAGCGCTCCTGGTATGACCTTTTAATAGGTATCGGCCACCAGGAGGGGAGGTTTGGTGAGGAAAGCGCCGGTTCCNTAGGAGAAGCGCGAGCGCGGTAGTGTTTAAATGTATTGTGTTGTAAGTATTTAGCTTTTGTGTTTTTAAATTCTTTTCGGACCAGTATGACGGACTCAAAATTCAAAGTTCCCGGTGGCGCCCTGCGAAACAAAAGAGCCGATCTAGCTTTTGTTTGCGGGAGTTAACGTACAGTAGAAAGAAGCGCTCCTGGTATGACCTTTTAATAGGTATCGGCCACCAGGAGGGGAGGTTTGGTGAGGAAAGCGCCGGTTCCACCGGGAACTTTGTCTACTCTGTGACTATGAAGCAGATTAAGTGCTATCGTCTCCCAGTGGAGAGTCGTGTTATTGGCTTCTGTACCGAGCAGCGACGGAAGTCTATTCTCAGTTTCTTCATACTTTTTAAATCAAACCTGTGAAAATTCACCCCATGTACGACGTATTTGGTTATTTACAAGTACGGCGTGTATAGACGTTTTATATACTTCTGTTAACACGAAAAGGCCTGCTTACACCTCATTTTTTTTTTATGAATTTGAAATTTTACTTATATAGCGTTTATAAATTATAACTAAGGCCAGTGACTTTTCGCGTAAAAATCGGAGCACACAGTAGACTTCAATACTATATACACACCTCAGCTATTGTTATACCTCCATTGGCTGCTGGTGCCGTGTCCGTCTTTGACCAAGCCACTCAGGACTAAGTAACTCCGACACTGAATCTTCGTGATTTCATACGCAAACGGTTAACATGGGCCAGAACATTTTTTGGCCAATCAGAAGAGCTGGTCCACCCTACAGTGTTTTGGACTGTATCTTGTCTCGAAATCTTTTCACGAAATATCACTGCCCCAAATTATAACGAACAAAAGTAGGGAGAAATTGTGTGTGTTGGTAATGCCTAGTAAGAAACAGTTCTTGTGGAAAATGTTACTACACTGAGTGCGCACGAATGCTGTGCGCTGTCCTTTTGGTGTAATNGTAAGAAACAGTTCTTGTGGAAAATGTTACTACACTGAGTGCGCACGAATGCTGTGCGCTGTCCTTTTGGTGTAATTTTCTGGACTCGGTTTACCTTTGTTTGCATGAGGTGGAGAAATATCCTGGAAGTAGAACTTTAGTAGAGCTTCAGAAAAGTTGGAATTAACCGTGAATGGACTATACGTTTGGCCACAAAGAAGCATTGCGTCGGGCCTTCTCAAGGTTGCGAAATGAATTCCCGCGCCGCTGAATTTCTCGGAAATCATATTTGTAACTGTAGGGCATAATTCCACGCAATGAAAGCCGGTGGATTAAACTATAGATGTCACTTTGTAATTTTCTCCTTCCCTTAACCCCTTTACATGTTATCCCGAGTACACTCGTTAACGTCGGACATGTTGCAGAATAGGCTAAATCATGTTCGGTGCTGTACAGCTCCAGAAGGCAGCAACAACGCTGGGCAATGCTATTGGCTGTTGCTGACACTCCTAGTCTTTTATGATTGGTTGTTTATCGTGCCACGGATCTACTGAAATGCTTTCCATCGGTTCCAAAGTGACAGGTATTTTAAGGGATTCTCGCACCAAAATTTTCCTGATTTTCTACACCTGAAACGAAAAAATTAATGTTTACGTTAAGGGGTTAAGTAATCTGCGCTGTAAAGATATAAGAATGCTGCTTTTAACCGTTTCCCCTATTTTTTTTCTGTTTTCGAATATAGGTATTTAATAGGACAAGAGCAAAATGTGGCCGCTGTAGATATAGTTTTTACCTAAAAAAAAAAAACTTGTATTCCCAGACAATGTATTTACTGAAATATGCGTAGAGACTGGAAAATTTCGCGAATTCATTTCATNAAAAAACTTGTATTCCCAGACAATGTATTTACTGAAATATGCGTAGAGACTGGAAAATTTCGCGAATTCATTTCATGACTAGCTAGATCTCAAACACACGTCTACTAATGTTATATTTTCCATTGGATCCCAGTTTATCATACACGCCTAAGCGAACTCTCAGCTAATAACAGACCTGCAAGGAAACACACACCGGATCCCGTGCCATCTGTTCTGAGGTAAANATAACAGACCTGCAAGGAAACACACACCGGATCCCGTGCCATCTGTTCTGAGGTAAAACTGGCTACACGTTGGAGCAGCAGGCAATGAAGAGAAAGCCGATGCTCAAATATACAAAGGGCAGTGGAGTCTATCCTACAGGTATTTTAAAATGCGAAGTCATCCTATCCTCCCCCTAAATATGCGTATACGCGCAAATACTGATTTTAAAGGTAATATTTTACTAGGGAGTCCCCTTAATTGCAGAGAAATCTCTGCGACGTAATATCGGAATTTATGTGCACCCTTCGAACGCACGCAAATTCCTCCGTTGACCTACTATAGCAGGAAACACCAGTGTAATGCTCAAATGTTTCTCTCCCTGCTAATATATCGATCTAGATGGGTGAGTTCACTGCGGGCTGTTACGAGTTGTGGTCAGGCCCTTAGCTGCCTGATCACACCGTCACTTATTTATACATACCATGGGCCGTGATCGCTGAAATTAGTAATGAAATAGCAAACCACAGAATCCCCTCCGCCGGCCAGTAAACGGGGACAACGCAGCCGATATAGGACGGTGTAGTCCGTGGGCGGTGTCTTTTGTCGTCGGACAATTGGAACGAGAAGACCGCTGAAGGTGGGTGTGTCCGGCCGTCGACTTGCGCCATCTTAATCAGCATCCGGAATCATGGACAAGTGGGGACTCTCCAATTAGGCTTTACTCAGAATGTGGCTGGTTAAATCATTACAAAATAATATAATTTAATATTTCAGTATATTAGTATAGCACCCCTCGTTCATATTCAATTGTATTTATATTGAAATAATATTGTACAAACTTAATGTTAAATAAACCTCTTTGATATTGTTCATTACATAACTCTTATCAATAACTTGTTACACCCCTATATCCCCGTTAAGGATAAATATCAACAAAAGAGCCAAAATCATAACAGAGATAAGGGGCTTACAGTATTTTATCGCTATACAGCGTAAGAATAGAAATAAAGGGGTTTTGTTCACGAATTGCCTGCAACTGAAAGATTAATCTTCTAAAGTGAATAATAAAAAAAAAAATTCTTACATATTTTAAGATGTTTCATTCCTTGCATCACTCCATGCTGCTATTATACAAAGAAAGTCCTTGAATTTTTTGCACCCGGCTATTGAGCTTGTTCGATGTAAAGTTCTGCGGGCAATTGCTAATGGGGAAGTAACAGTGGTATATGAAAACATTGAAGTCTCAGGCGTGTTCGTAATATCTGCTGTATTGTCGATATGTGGTCTATGTATAGCTAGTAATATCTGCTGTATTGTCGATATGTGGTCGGCATATAGCTAGTAATATCTGCTGTATTGTCGATATGTGGTCGGTATATAGCTAGTAATATCTGCTGTATTGTTGATATGTGGTCGGTATATAGCTATTAATATCGTTATTGTTTATGTGATCGAAATGGATGGACTGTCTGACATGACCATTTTTACGTAACTGGCATTTTAAAAGAACACCTATTTAGCAGAACAGGTATATGGATTACCAGACGTTTGGTGGAGCAGGAATATCGTATAATTCTGCGGCACATTGGGGTACACAACTCTTAACCTGTTCTGCCCCAGTGTCTAGTATATGGGTTATTGGACAGGAAGTGGCGTTAACGAAACGCATCACATGACAACAGAAAACAGCGTCCAGTGAAGATAGCGCATCGCTCGTGGGAGACATCATTCGTTGTTAAGGCNCATCACATGACAACAGAAAACAGCGTCCAGTGAAGATAGCGCATCGCTCGTGGGAGACATCATTCGTTGTTAAGGCTCAACTTCACTGATTACACAGAAATTCTTCGTCCGTTGTGTCATTATCTCAGTTTCATACAAATTATTGAAAATGTTCAATTATTGTAAATTTACGAGTTGTTTAATATTTTTGTGTATAATTTTCACTTTGTGTTATTTGCTGGTTACAAAAAGGCAGAAACATATTAACATAATATAAATATGATCCTGGATTTTTACAACTAGTAGAGAACACAGTGACACTGAAGCACAAGAATATGAAACGACTCACAAAATAAAAATATTGTGTAAACGAACACTGCCAGTAATTAATCTGAAAGAAAAATCTCTGCAAAAGAAGCAAAGCTGAGCTTTGAGTCTTTGTTTCGTAATTGCTAACAATAACATCAACCAAAATGAAACACATTTTTATTGGTCTAGATATACGTCAGAACTTTATACTAGTGCAGTTCCGAGAACAAATGTATACTTTGCAACGTTTAAAACTATGTATTTATCTGCGGCTGGAATGTTAAAAGTGCTGCAAACTGGTTTCACAGCCAGAGTTTTTTGCTTTGACGTGTGATTAAGCAGNCTGCGGCTGGAATGTTAAAAGTGCTGCAAACTGGTTTCACAGCCAGAGTTTTTTGCTTTGACGTGTGATTAAGCAGCGCTCAGTTACGTGTTAACAGCTTCAAGGGAACTCGACTCGCCTTGTTACTGACAGCTGAGCGAATCGCACGGCAACGAATGACGTAAGCAGTAACCGCCGGCGAGAATGGGTTGTTACTAAGGTCAAACACGAGATATCGCAAACTAAACAATTTTTAGTGTTTTGTCACCCTGCGTATTTAAGGGGCCTCCCTAATTTTCATTGTAAGTATTTATGTATACTCAATTTTTTTTTTAAGTTTAGAATATTTTTACGGAAATCTTTTTTTTTCAGGACAGGAATGAAAGTCTATATTTCGTTGTCCATTCATAAATTAATATGTTATAGAATCATATATGAGGTCGTTGAAAAAGTTTTAAAGACAGAAAAAATATCTGTAATTAGCCNCTGCGGCTGGAATGTTAAAAGTGCTGCAAACTGGTTTCACAGCCAGAGTTTTTTGCTTTGACGTGTGATTAAGCATCGCTCAGTTACGTGTTAACAGCTTCAAGGGAACTCGACTCGCCTTGTTACTGACAGCTGAGCGAATCGCACGGCAACGAATGACGTAAGCAGTAACCGCCGGCGAGAATGGGTTGTTACCAAGGTCAAACACGAGATATCGCAAACTAAACAATTTTTTGTGTTTTGTCACGCTACGTATTTAAGGGGCCTCCCTAATTTTCATTGTAAGTATTTATGTATACTCAATTTTTTTTTTAAGTTTAGAATATTTTTACGGAAATCTTTTTTTTTCAGGACAGGAATGAAAGTCTATATTTCGTTGTCCATTCACAAATTAATATGTTATAGAATCATATATGAGGTCGTTGAAAAAGTTTTAAAGACAGAAAAAATATCTGTAATTAGCCNAAATTAATATGTTATAGAATCATATATGAGGTCGTTGAAAAAGTTTTAAAGACAGAAAAAATATCTGTAATTAGCCCTCTGCGATATTTATTCTTCTGTAAAACAGAACAGATTACATTTGGATTGCCTTTGATAGGCAAGTTAGGCCAGGTAGTAACATGAGTAAGAAACAAATGCCACTTTTAGGAAAGAATTGAGGTAGTGAATTGGAGAGTCATTTCACTTCATAATGACATTAAACGTCTGGAGGAGAACGGCAAATTTTCTCAGTTGCACTTTCGTAACTGCAGAATATATCGGTTTAAGAATGTTTGCTTCAAGACAACAATTAAGAACTGAAAACTTCAATGTACGACAGAAAACCTTTGTTATGAAGTACTTTTTCTTTGCTGCGAACAAAAGCAGCTCAAAGAATGTTTATTTCTTAGGAAGGCAATATTACCATTTCGTATGAAGAAAGAATTTGTTAATAGCAAACCTATGTTTAGGTTTTTCTAACCTTCTCTTTTTAGTTAAACCAATATTGTATTACTGTAAAAAAACCACCAAAGAATAGGTTTTCTTTGCCACACAGAAAACTTTGAGTGAATTTTTTTTTAGAATGCGGTAAAATAACTTGCGAAAATAAAACATTTGGAAATTTATTTATCGCAGTGTAATTATTAAGTTTAGGGGCTTTTCTGAAAAGAAAAAAAAACTCCAGAAAGTGGTATATTTTGAATCTACTAATCACGTAGAACACAAATATACTAGGGGCATTAACGTACGACGAATTTCCTAACATGTACCCACCTAACCGAACAGAACCTAACTCCACGATGGGTGAATAACTATTTTACGTTTTTAAACTAACCTAGGATTGTAAGGTTGTACAGTAATATAAGATTATACAATATTAATAAAATCTCCGATCAACACCCTACAATCATAGACTACATGGGAACCCTATAATCCTACGTTATTTTAAATAACTGCAATCCTAGGTTAGTTAAAATCGCTACAATCCTAGGTTAGTTTAAAAATGTGAAATTGTGATTCACCCATCGTGGGGTTAGGTTCTGTTGGGATAGGTGGGCACATATTATACAATTAGTCATACGTTAATGCCGCTACTATAGTTGTGTTCCGCGTTACCTACCAATAATACAAGGTTAGTATAGAAAGTATGTGAAATTGTGCTGTGAAAACGTCCGGAAAAGGCCTTGTTTGAATTACGTAATATAACTACATTTGCAAGTTAAGCTACCGGATAGGATTTGTGGGTTTTACACTAAACTACGAATAAAGGATTTTAGGGATTTAAAGGAGCGTAAAACACACCAAAATAATATAAATGCACTCACCAATGTAGGCGGGTTGTACATACTCTGTCAACGGCCCATTCAACCTCAGATCATTCGATGAAATCACAATTTTCCACAAAGCACCACATACGCGCATATAACTCACTGAAACACTCGTTTACAGCCGAATATATACACAGAAGCACTCGTTAATAGGCTAATATAACGCAGAAACGTAGTCTTGCTTGCTTTCTTCGTTTTAAATCACGAACGGAGCACCACCTAACTCACCACGACCAGTACCTGTAGGCATACTAACATATGACCCGTGATGAGNAAATCACGAACGGAGCACCACCTAACTCACCACGACCAGCACCTGTAGGAATACTTAACGTACGACCCGTGATGATTTATGCGTCCGTTAGATTGCGTGAATATGCAATGCGCGGCCATTATTAATGGCGGCAGTCGTTAATAGATGTAAAACATCAAATTTCGCGATTTCTTTAAATATGTTCTACTTATTTTAACATTACTCCGTCTTGAATATGACCAAGGTAAGCTGTGCAGAACCCGTTAATGCAACTTCTGTTGGTCTAGGACGTTTCGTTCACAAACGTAAACAAACTGCCAAAAACAGTCATCTCGCAAATTTGTTCAATTTTTAAAAATATGTTGTACTTATTTTAAAGCTACGCCCCTATTATATTCGTGTTCTATGTGATTAGTAGAGTCGAAATATACCACTTTTTGGAGTTTTTTTTATTATTTACGGAAAAGCCCCTAAACCTAATAATTACCAATCGCAGTGTGTCAAAATAAATTAAATTTGATTAGCTAAAATAAATTAAAGCTATAACTAGGGGCAGACATTTCGAGACGAGATACAGTCCAAAGCTCTGTAGGGTCATCAAGCTTCTTTGATTGGCTACAAAATGTTCTGGCCCGTGTTAACCATTTGCGCACGAATCACGAAGGTTCAGTGTCGGAGTTACTTAGCCCTGAGTGGCTAGGTCAAAGACGGACACAGCACCAGCAGCCAATGGACGTATAACAACAGCTGAGGTGTGTATATAGTATTGAAGTCTACTGTGTGCTCCGATTTTTACGCGAAAAGTCGCTGGCCCTAGCTATAACTATTATTTATGTAATGAAACTTGTATGTACGTTACAATGAATAGCAAATTAAGATTGCATAACTTCAAACCGAAGTAACAGAAAGGCTACTGCACGATGCCGTTGTGTAAAACGAGTCTGTTCCCGTCTTGAGCTCAGCTCGAACCATGAACTTCTTTTACGTAAGCGGCCGTGAATGAATGAAAAACAGAATAGTGAGAGGCTGGGGAGCCTTGGCGATTGAAATATCCCGTTGTCTGGTCGCTGTACGGTGGAGACTGAAGGTTGATCCCAGTGCTGCCAACTATGCTTTCTTAACAACGGTATTACTGACAACAGCATCACTGCACGTCAAAGGGAATCCTTGCTCGACATTGTGAAATCAGGGAATTTTCGTCACACCACGCATTTCAGATCTTGTACTATAAGTTTTACGGACCGACAAGTCATAGGACACCGTTTTGTACATTTCGTAAAGTCGGTCTAGCTTGATTACTCTTGTTAGTATCATTTCTGTAATCGTCCTCAAGGAAAAAAAATCACTTATTTATTTATTTCGGAATTTTATANTACTCTTGTTAGTATCATTTCTGTAATCGTCCTCAAGGAAAAAAAATCACTTATTTATTTATTTCGGAATTTTATAGCTAAAAATTAATTAAGACATTAAAACTTTAATATCTTGACAACGCGCGAGAAGCCGTTATTTAGGGTGTGTAAGGAGAAGAATTCCGTTAAACCAACTGAAATGGAACTTGCGACGAAATATGAATAAATCCACGAATACGGGCTTAATATTCCTTAAGCGCCTGTTTCTGTATTACCTTTCATCTAATTCACCCACCCAACAGGTACGCAAACGTTGTTCATGTGTCTAAATATACTGTCACATGGGATACCTGAGGGGCTTATCCGAGTTCGTGAGGGATGGAGGTCTTAATAAAAATATAAGAACTAAATTCAANACATGGGATACCTGAGGGGCTTATCCGAGTTCGTGAGGGATGGAGGTCTTAATAAAAATATAAGAACTAAATTCAATACTTACATTTATTCTCAATGCTACAAACAGTCAAACATCTGTTATTTACCAGTCTGGGCGTCCTATTATCTCTTATTATTTATATTGAGTGAAATATCGAATTACTATCTCCATTTAAATTAAATTATTTATCACAGTCTTTACTCATGCTAAAGACCCTTAAAATGTCCCAATTATTTCCACACGTTTAGTTAAAACCGTCTATTTCCATCGTCCTGAATGTCTTTTTACTCAAGCATCCAGTCCACAGTCCCGCAGATCAGTCCCACCCGTCACTGCACACAAGCTCGCCGACGCACTTTCGCAGATCGCGGCAGTCATCCCTCACCGCTCCGGAATCGCCCAACTGTCGTTTACGGTCGCACGATACTCCAAACCCTCGGCTCTTTATCACTCTCCTCTCAGAGGCCCGCACATGGTGTTTATACTTGAGGTAGATGCCATCTAGAACTTTCTCGGCAGTCCAAGTTGTTCTGGGAAAGGTAATGGTGATGACGACATTCCTGCATGATAAATGGAGAAATATGAGCTTTTCAGGATCAGCGAGGTGCGAGCTGCGATGAGTTTATCGGATTGTGCGGCGGTGTCCACTATGATAGGCCGCTCGTTTTGTCTAACATTACAAACTTGACCTCCAGCTCTCGGCGCTTTCCCACGCGAAGGAAACACCGGGCCGCAAAAACAATGATCGCGTTGGGCTCGCTTTCTGTAACAGATACGCGGCCACCGGCCTATCGCTAGCCTGTTCATTCAAAACAATCCTTTGCCTCGGCGCCGCCGCTATCATATAGCGACCATGTGTCCTCCTCTTCACTTGCTCGCGTGGGGCAGGCCAACGTCAGCGGCGCGGACCAGCGACACGTAACACTAAATTTTAAAATTAATTATTTAGGCAATACGCCGTTTTCATACGAAAAGAAATCACACTTCGTGATAGCGGGGAATGGGCTAGAACTCACGAGATATCTCACTTGTTTAAACATTGTTTTCAATTTCTTCTACATAACAAAAATACTTCACAATTCATGCATTCTCTGCCATCATACAAGACACATCCGTTTCAGACCTAACTGTAAAAAAAATTGTGTAATTTTACACTAAATTTACGTGGCAGCAGTGTCTCCACCGATGTTGGTGTAATTTTACACCTACACGTGTCAATGATTTATAGCTCTACATTCAAGTAAATTTATACTATAAACTTGTAAAATACACAGCAAAAAATCTAATGTTGTGGCAACAGAATTAATGTTACTACAACATTAATTTGTTTGTTATCTGTAAGTCGTCAGTAACTAATGTTACTGTTACTGTAATGTAATGTTAAGCTATTAATGTTATTGTAACATTGAGGTATTGTTTATGTTGCAGCAAAATCAATTTTGTGTTGCACTGATGTAAAAATTTGTGTTAACAATTTTAATGTATTTTTTTTTCTTTAAACGAACATTGTAGTGTAAAATAAATGAAGTACAATTATTTTGTTACAAAAATAAATATTACTAACGAAAAAAATTTGATGGCAAGCAGGGGGATTGAACCCATGTCCTAAGAGTTTGAGGCAAGCAACTTTCCAGAACCCGGCGGCCTGCCAACTCAACTACCTTAACATCCCTGTTATGTTTTTATATTTTAAATATAAAAGATAATTTAAACGACAAACTGCAATTCTCTTTCGTTATGTGGAAATACTTTATGTTCTATAAACATGTTCATAATTGGCACCCGTACACTGCTTTGCCTAGGCTTATAAGCTACATTTAGTTTTCAAACTATGATTTAAAATTTAAACACAATGGTTTCATTTTACGGAGTTATCGCTGTTCACTACTATCCGCCATTTTGCAACGCCAAGTCAGTGTAACTTTGTGTTGGTTGGACATTTATTTAATGTCGCAGTAACAGAGAACATTTCGTTCTTCCTGTTAATACAACATTTGGTTGCGGCAACATTACTTAGAGACTTTGTTAACCTTAACACTTCAACAGTATGATTGCATTACAGGAATATAATAAGACTTCGTATAGGGTTAACATTAAGTAACATTGTCACAACACTATCAATGTTAATACAACATTAACGATTAAAGAAATGCCTCAATGGTATTTTTTTTGTTGTAGCAACATTAGACTTTTATCTGTGTAATATACACCTTGTAAATTTAATTTTTTCTTACAATGGTGTAAATTACTATCGCTATGTAACAGAAAATAAACTGCAACATTCGTGTATTTTTTCTCCACTGCAAGCAAATTTACACAGAGATCGCAATTGTAATTTCACCACTGTGAAGGTCTTTTTTCACCCACAAAAAAAGTAAAATCACAGATTCACTGTAATTTTAATTACACAATTTCTGTACAGTTTTTACTTTTTTACAAAGTAGTTTTACCGTCAATATATGTTATTTTACAACTGTGTCATACTAGTTCACATACTTTGCATGTAATTTTTACCAATTTTTTACTATCGTACTAAGTTTTGTAACGTAGTAGTTCAACAGAGTTATAAAATGGTTACCTTAATAAATGTGGATAACAATTGATTTCAGATATATAATACGTAGTTATATGCAAAAGCAACATATCCTATCATTGGGAGTTATGCATTCATTTTAAACAAACAAATAGAGTACGAAAAGTAGTTCTACTACCTACCGCTAGATCGTATATTTTTTACAAATACTTGTAGTTGTATTTGAATTCCTAGGAATATTAGTGTAATATTACAAATACTGTACTCGTTTTAGCAAATTACACATAAAAATGTAAAATTACCGAAAATGATTGAATATGTGAATATGCGCTCAAAAATACTCGAGAACGTAATGCAAGTTTACACAAACAAGGTCATTGAAAAATTATACAATGGAAGATGTACAACTACCACTGACATTGAGTTTTCATACAACGACCATGTAGAAGTAAAAATACACAATTTAAGGTTTTAATACCGGGAATGGAAGTTAACACCACTGTTGTGACATCAAACAATATTTAAGCTGAAACTAAACTTCGTTTAAAATTTTTGAAATTTGTAGGAATTAAAATGTATGTTAACATTTTTATATTTATGCTAAGAAAACACGGTGAATGTTATTTGTCAAATAATTTGGTACTCTCGTCGAGTTATTGTTAATACCATGTCCCGAAACCATATGACATACTAAAAATTTAGTGGGAAAATATATTTGGTCTCTTGAATAGCCTTAACGTGGGAATATGAGATATGCACACGAACATTGTTCACAGATACAAGTAGAGTATGGTAAAGTTCAAATGAGAAAATAATCTTCGCGCAGCTTTGAGGGATGGAAGGCAAGGGTGGCACTTATGAGAGAGAGAAGGGGGGNGGGGGGGGGGGGCTCTCCCGAGCCCACGCCACCTGGAGAGAGGGAAACACGTGACACTGCTGGCGCTATACAGACCAAACTGATAACACCGCTCCCTGCCAACGCGATGTTAAATATGGCTCTGCACGAGCTACGTTATTTTCAACAGGTAATATGCACGCGCAGAGCAGCTCTCGTCCAACCGCTCTCGGCCGCTGTCATTATCGAACTGAACAAACCCACCTCTTCGTACAGCGGCAATGGACTTTTGCGAGACTTGCCCGACGCGTTTTTTACTTCTGCGCATTACGTACTCATTCAGATTTCACCATATGGAAAAAGGGAGGTTTAACGACAGCTTCGGGGCGAGTGTGTATGCATTACACACGTCTCTTGTATGAACACCGCCGCAAGACTGGGAACAGATCCGGAACCTAAAGGCGGGAGGTGAGGTGGAGGGAAGAGCGTCCCTATGACAATGAAGTTGCCGGGAAGGAATCGGCCCGTGACCTGAAGAGAGAAACCAACCAAGCATTCGGCTGGAGTTATTTCGGGAAAACACGTGAAAATGAATTCAGGGTGGCCGGACCGGGAATCGAACTCGTGTCCACCCGAATGCAAGTTCGGTGTTTACATAACTGGGCATCCTCGCTCGATGGGAGTGTGGGTATATAACGCCACGTGCCCGGTATCAAAGCTGTCTATACGCAAAGTTCTCCAGTTTAGGTTTCTGTCATATTGCTTCGTAATAATCACACTGGCGAGATAGGCATAAAAAAGAATCTGCACAAGATGAGAATTTTTTTTCTTAGTCAAGGATGTTAGCGGTAGGATGAGCCCTTTTGAAACTTACATTCGAAAATATCGCTGCCCGCAACGAAATACATAGCAACTTGAACGCAAGCCTATTGCAAGTTTTGTATCTACAGTAAATGAGAGTAAAAATTTTTTAATGTACTTCGTCACGAAAGGAATTCGAAGTATTAAAACTTCGTTAATATTCATACAGTGCACCATTCAATAGTTTCATAAGACGTGTGTGTGTGTGTGTGTAAATAATGAACGTTAATGCTTACTTAACAAATCTATTCTTCGAAGGGCAACACACATTTATCTGCCGTACTTTTACACTCAAAGAAACTATTTGCAAATTCACAATATTAGTGTATGTATATGTATAGTGGGAAAGCATGCATGGTAAAGTAATTTCCCATATATCCACGGTAGCCTCCCTACATTTGCTCAGGAAACAGTCAAATGCGTAAGGTAGTTCCCAACTTTGTGCAGTAGTGATACTAAACGNGCCTCCCTACATTTGCTCAGGAAACAGTCAAATGCGTAAGGTAGTTCCCAACTTTGTGCAGTAGTGATACTAAACGTTCCTACATTTGCAGTTAGGCGTGTGGTAATATTTCCATACAATGTATACGTTAAACACTTCCAATATAGTTTAGGAAGTTTACAAGAAATTTTTTTACAGTGTAGTAAAAGTAAAGAGAAAGTTGCGACTGTATTTCACTGTTTAGTGATAAATATTTTCTTCCTGATGGCACAGAAAGTGCAAAAACTGCATTTCAACATTTACAACAGTCTTGCATTCAGATTGTGACGTTCTACCGGTCACACTAGCCGGCAGGCTCATAGTTTAAAGTCCTTTCTCGGTTGCTTCACACTTTTCTGAAGTCCTGCTGGAGTTATATTTCCAGGACAATCCNGCCTCCCTACATTTGCTCAGGAAACAGTCAAATGCGTAAGGTAGTTCCCAACTTTGTGCAGTAGTGATACTAAACATTCCTACATTTGCAGTTAGGCGTGTGGTAATATTTCCATACAATGTATACGTTAAACACTTCAAATATAGTTTAGGAAGTTTACAAGAAATTTTTTTACAGTGTAGTAAAAGTAAAGAGAAAGTTGCGACTGTATTTCACTGTTTAGTGATAAATATTTTCTTCCTGCCGGCACAGAAAGTGCAAAAACTGCATTTCAACATTTACAACAGTCTTGCATTCAGATTGTGACGTTCTACCGGTCACACTAGCCGGCAGGATCATAGTTTAAAGTCCTTTCTCGGTTGCTTCACACTTTTCTGAAGTCCTGCTGGAGTTATATTTCCAGGACAATCCTCCGCGCATACAAAAAAAGGTTAACCGAGTCTCGAAAATTACACCAGAGGGACACCCCACCACATTCGTGCTCACTGAGTGTAATACAATTTCGGATAAGAACTATTTCTTACTTGTTTTATTCAAAATAACTATAAATGAAATAACATATAATTTATTTATAAAATATAAATAAAACTACAATTTAACCAAACATAAGGTACTTCTATTTTAACACAAGTAAAATACGCTTGTGATAGTTGATGGCATATTTGGGAAATAACTAAACACGTCATACATGACTATAGTTGACAATGAGTTAATAAAAGTAGTTCTTAACATAAACGTACTGCGAGTGTGATGTTTAATTTACGGCCACTGAAGTTGGTGTTCTTGTTTTAAACATATTATAGTATGGATTGGTATATGCCGTTCACGGTAAACTGAGCACTTTTGAAAGCCCTGCTTAACATCTACTTGTCCGCAGATTGTGTATTCTTCCACCACATGTAAAATTAACATTGCCGTTGAAATTATTAGAAAAAGTATAAATTTTATAGATTTGGTAATTCTTACACTTGTATGCATTGAAAAACCAGAAAGCAAAACAAATAATTTTATTATTTACAAATTCTTCCTAACACCTCCAATTCAAAGTTAGGACGTGGAACTACTTTCCCTCCGTCGTTACCAACTTTACTGGGCGCTTGCCAGTTAATGTGTCTGTTAAAACGTATGCACGAAAGGCAGTGACTTTTTTCTAAGGTTGATTTAAAAATTGCTTAAATAACAGCGAACAGCCTAGAACTAGGGCCAGTGACTTTTCGCGTAAAAATCTGTGCACACAGTAGAATTCAATACTATATACACACCTCAGCTGTTGTTATGCGTCCATTGGCTGCTGGTGCCGTGTCCGTCTTTGACCAAGCCACTCAGGACTAAGTAACTCAGACACTGAACCTTCGTGGTTCGTGCGCAAACGGTTAACACGGGCCAGAACATTTTTTTAGCAAATCAAAGGAGCTGGACGACCCTACAGTGTTTTGGACTGTATATTGTCTCGAAACCTTTTCGCGAAATATCACTGCCCCTAACTGTAGTTGCCGCAAGTCTGTTCCAGCTCCGCAGTCGATTTAGCTGTCCGCGCAAGATGACGATGTGCCAACAGGACCTTTAGGAAAAAAAAGTTGAAGGTCGAGCGTTACGTGATGCGGTAATGCTCAGTTAAGGTGAAAGACGTCTGGACTTTCTAATTTTGTGACGGCTCCGAGTAGCTCGGTGATCGACTCGGCGTCCGTAAACTGAGCCGTCGCGGAGACCTGCGAACTGTCATCAGCCCGACCTTCTAGATCCAATGAGCGTGACTGCTTACACGGTCACGAAGTACCCGCTAACACGCCCGCATATCGCTAGCAAGCTGACGTGCCACGTTTTGTCGGAGAAAGGTTTCTTCGCACATACAAAGTATATAACGGTTGTGCTTACTTATTTTTTATTCAATGGCTCATCTCACTTCAGCAACATATTTCAATCCATCTCGCTTCCGCACTTCCCTTAATTAATTCTAACCAGACTGTGTTCACTCCACTTTTGTCTCGTGTAGCTACACAACCATTAAATATAAATGTAGGTCCGGGGACAGGAATAAGGGATATAATTCAGGATTCGTCCGCCATCTTGAAAAGCCCTGTTTTTGAAGTTGTATTTCTTTTGGCGCGTCGAGGGTAAACGTTTAGCGTGCAACGGAAGTTGCGCGCGCACAGTGTAACGAAATTCGACAGTGAACGTTGTAGGGGTATGACCCAACACAGAAATACAAATTGTTATATTTGCCAAGTAACAGAGCCTGAGAGTATTATTTCGCACACTTAGGTTTTTGAAGTTATACTTCTTATGGCGCGTGTCTTTCTTCGGTCATTTTATCGTTTTTCCTACTTGCATAAATTATTTTCATACGTAATAAAATTTTATTTTAGTCACGCCAAAGAAGTGTAACTTCTAACGCGCGTACATAAGTACACGCACCCATGTTTTTTTTGCAAAGCTTTAAACTGCGGTTCTGCTCATTATGTTAATACTGCTGTAGCTTCAGGTCGGCGCTGCATGCGGTATCATTTTGAACTATTTATTTTTGTCGCTGCTTCTATTTTATGTCCTGTGTTAAAACATGTGACATGGTAGGTCGTAACACAGAACTGAACTCGTTCTCTTCAGAACGGTGTTATTTCGTATACAGGATGGAACCTTAACTCTACTGACAAACTTAGGCAGGAGACTTGTCGTCAAAAGCAGGCAGGGGATAATTTATACTACCTACAGCCTAGTCTATTTCGAAAAGGTGCAACCACCCTTGAGAACGTGTGCCGAAGCAGACTTTCATTGCCAAGTCACTGATTCCTTGCTGTGTCAGTACCGGCCATAAGAATCACTCATGTGCAGCGTGGCCACGGTCGCGGACACATTGCCTGAACGGGCTAAACCCCAAACAGTGAAAAATCACTGATTCACAGCCAATCCCATAACACGAATCGGTGAAAATGGGTTCTCCGAGAATCAGTGGAAAATAGCTGGTTGCTTCTGGTAAACAATTTCGTTGATAGAGTAAGTATCGCAGCCAACGGCACGAGGCGAATTAAATATTGCTAAATTGAATTTTACCCATAAACGTTTGAGAAATATACATATTTCCGACAGTCAGGGTTCATAATGTGCAGTTATGCGTAATTTATGTAAATAAAGAAAATATACTAGAACAAGGATTTGAATACGGAGTATTTTGTTGGCATTCTGCCGCCTTATTAACTGCGCTACCAAGCCGACGTTAAAGCTAGCGTGGAAAATATATTGCTACGCTGCGCCGCTGACCTTGGCCCGCCTCGTGCCAGCGGGCGGAAGAGAAGGACAGAGTAGTGATAAGCTAGCGGGGCGGCGAGTCACTAAGGGATGTTCGAATGACAGGCGATCGATAATCCTACCAGGACTTTGAGTTAAGAAGGCATTCTGCCGCGATAACCCTTTGGCGGCTCGCCTCTCCTGACCTTCCCGTGGATATGATTCCTGCGTTTATTTGAAGAATGCTCGGGATTAATGACCTCCTTCTCCCAGCGTGACTCGGGGTGCGAACGATATAAACGCGTGACAGGCCTCCGAGCAGGGAGTTGAGTGAGTGATGAGTGGCTGAGTTCCGAGCGATAGAAGACGAGCAGCGAGAGAAGTGACAAGCGGAAGGGAGATCTGCGACTACGAGTATCAAGCAGTGAAGAGTGCAGCAGGCAGGATGGACTATTGGACTAGATGCGTGAGTGTAATACATCTCAGATTGTGGCAACAGATAGATTGAACACGTGTTAATTATGAGTATGAGTTAATTTACTGTAACCAAACAGAGACATTTAAGAAGGACGTTAATTAGAGTTGAAATAGACGTTAAATATGGTGCTCACTGTTAAATAAAAGGAGTAATAGTGGAGACAGACAATTTAATGCTATAAATAATAGCTGTGTGAATAAACTAGAAATCAAATTTAGTTCTAGTATTTTTATTGTGACCTCCATCCCTCACGATCTCAGTTACGCCTCTCAGGCGTCCCATGTAACAATATGTATTCGAACTATTTAACAGAAAATATGCACTATATTTCTTACGCAATTCTTTTCGTTTTTAGTTCAACTGATAACACTAGATCGTCTATACAAATAGTAAACTTTCGTAACAACGCAATCACATCGCCACATTTCATGCAGCCTGAACGTTCAAGTCAAGCGCCACGGTGGTTACATGAAAACGAAAAGAAAGTCTAGACGTTCATGATATCTTGTAAAGTGACATTACTTAAGGCCAAAAATCGATAACTACGCTAACATAAGTATGTTAATTTTATTGCTTTCACCCGTTTATATATATCATATGTAATCAGTAAGTAAAGGCAACCGGGTCTATTTTTACTAAATTACCAGACAAAGTGTTTAAAAGTAACTGCTTGATCGACCAGCCGTCCTTTACTGAATGAAAAAAAAAAAAAAAAAAAAAAAAAAAAAAAAAATATAAATATAAANTTCAGGAAACAACCCAAAAATGGCGGAGAGTTTCATTTCCCAATGCACAAACGAGGTTCCAACCTCTCCATTATGAAATTGGGTTGGAATCGGCATCAAATATTTTATGCTTTGTACTCCAGAGACAGAGATGTACCATTCATCCTGGCTGTGACATCCGAGAATCTGCCTTGTAGCTAACCTAGTTTGTGAAATATCCTACGCCTCTTTGACATGGATTGTTAATGCCAATATCACTGAGCACGCTGCACGTTCTTCACTGGTTGCAAGACGAATGCTGTACAAAAGTACAGTGCGTACCGAAATATTACGTGGCTGCAACACTCGAACTCGGGAAATTAATACGCGACCGAACGGGTTTGAGAGCATGCGAAACTAAAAGGTCGCCTCGTATTTTTACTCCACGCAACACCGTTTTCGTGTCATCAACGCAAAATATCATAACCATGAATCGCAACTTTTCCAATGTAAAACATCATGCGTTAGTTTATCAAGAACTGTGCTTGTAGGAACGCTTTTTTCTTTTTCATGTTCGGCAGATAATTGATACACAGGGAACAACTAAAAAATGGCGGACAGTTACATTTTTCAATGCTCAAATGGGGTTCCAACGCATCTCTTATGGAAGAGGGTTGATATCGACATCGAAATTTTAATGGTTTGCAGTTTCATCGTCCAATAATACATTGCCCGGGAACTCAAAGATTCAGCTTTCATTCTGGCTGTGTAACTAGCGATAAAGTTAGCTTCAATCTCAATTTCCAAGGATGGCCACACACTTCCGAAGTAGACTAGGCTGTAGATGGTATGTACTCCTGCCGTAGTTTATCGGTAGAGAAATTGTATGTGCTGTAGTCTATTATACGAGAATCTGCGGGGAGCAGTTATACGTAAAAAGAAATTGTAATGTAAATGTCTACGTGCAAGATGGCGTGAAGTGAAGCTTCTGAAACAAGGTCACTGTAACCACCGACACAGTTGTTCATGGAGCTCACTTTCTCTGTCTACACTTTTCCTTCCTTCACTTTCCAGAGTCCTCTAATAGCGTTTCGTTTTTTTTGCAGTCTCGGGTGTTTTACTCACGAATAATAATTTTCTTGGCAGAATGAG
>NQII01001746.1:353046-391517 GCA_002778355.1 Clitarchus hookeri
TTCTGTGGGCTCCATAGTTTCCTTACCTTTGCATTTCTTTCGAGAGCAAAAATATCTACATTTTATCACATTTCCTTAACCATTTAAGTTATTCAGCAGAACAAACACAAGAGCTCTGTTACCTTTACTCAATACTTATCAGCAGGGGCAGTGTGTGTCATCGCGCGAAAAGATTTCGAGACAAGATACAGTCCAAAGCACTGTAGGGTCGTCCAGCTTCTTTGATTGGCTAAAAAAAAATGTGCTGGCCCGTGTTAACCGTTTGCGCACGAATCACGAAGGTTCAGTGTCGGAGTTACTTAGTCCTGAGTGGCTTGGTCAAAGACGGACACGGCACCAGCAGCCAATGGAGGTATAACAACAGCTGAGGTGTGTATATAGTATTGAAGTCTACTGTGTGCTCCGATTTTTACGCGAAAAGTCACTGGCCTTACTTATCAGTCATACCAAATATACATTTTTCACCGCCAGGAGCTTGCTTTGAGTGTTACAGCTTTTAAATTTAATGGGAATTTTTTTGAAAAATTAATTCTGTCGCAATTTTTTTTTTTAATGAAAACAAACCTTACGTTATTGAAGAGTGGTACAGTGCCTAATCCACGAATTTCTATTTATTTTATTTGCAAAGGGTCGTTTTCTCGTTTATTTATCTTTTCATGCAATATAAAATTAGATTTTCTGCAAATGTTCGTCTCAGGACTCGCGACTTCATGGTTATTCCAACTGTTTGTTCCCTTTGTATGATGCTCCGTATTTCAGAGTAAATACAGCTCCGATATGAACACAGACCTGACTGTAACAGAGATACTGGAAAGCGTCCTCTATAACTAGGGCCAGTGATTTTTCGCGTAAAAATCGCAGCACACAGTAGACTTCAATAATATACACATACACACCTCAGCTGTTGTCATACCTCCATTGGCTGCTGGTGTCATTTTCGCATTTGGACCAAGCCCCTCAGGATTCTGTAACTCCGACAATGAACCTACTTGAATCGTGCGTAAATAGTTAACACGGACCAGAACATGTTTCAGCCAATCCAAAATGCTGGGCTACCCTACAGTGCTTTGAAGGGTATCTCGTCTTGAAATATTTTCCTGAAATATCACTGCCCCTATCTATAACAAATAAGAGAAGTCGTATTCCAAAAAAAAATATTCAGAGACATGTGGCTTTGCTTCACAGCACATAGAAAGAAAGATTTTGAAGTTAATAAACAACTGTAACAAAAATATATAACTTAATACCTTTTCAGTTTAAAATGAGAGACGAGTGCGGTATGAATAGCACAATTTTGTCGTTTTTGTGTTACAAAATCCAGGTTTCTTATTGCAACTCGAAATTTTTAGTTTATATATGGAAGCGCACTTAAATGCATGTTCTGTTAAAAATTTAACTGTTTTCCAATTTTATTGAGTGTTTGAGAAAATACTCTGTTCCCGAACTACTCGCCAGCTAATGCAATTTCTTAATTATTAGGGCATCTACAATTTAGAAATGTAGTTAACGTTCCAACAGAAACACGGAACTGTTTATATTTTGAATCAAATTGAATGTTGATATAAGTCCCAACTATAAAAAAATTGAAAATTTCAGTAAAGTAATTTTGAATCAAATCAATATTTTTATTTATTTTAAAATACTATTTTCTTAAAATATGTAATTTGTAATATTGTCACCCTCAGACTAACAAACTACACTACTGTAGGGGCAGAAACATCTGCACAGTGATTTAATAAACGTAATACATTATTACTTATAAAGTTGGTTCCAGTGTTGGGTTGGATACATTTTAAAAATAAATTAAATTATATTAAAATAAATGGATTAAGTAAAGTTACATTATTGGATACAGTAACTCCAAATAATTTTAATTATATCCGAAAGAAAATAACTGGGAGTTAAATTCGAAGTAACTTAACTGAACACCTTTACTCAGAAGGTGACTTTTATCCACACAAACCTAATTTAACTTATAGATCTGTAGATTCTAAAGAAAGTGGTAAAACACAAATATTTGTTGAAGTAGGCTGTAAATAATATTATTATAAGAATGAAACTAATAGGTTTACCATCAAGAAAAGAAACACGGAAACCTTACGGCCAGAAAACCACCGAATTGGCATAGACTCATTTTCTTAAATACGATTCCTCCCTAACAATTCGTAATGTCAGTGTTATACACTGAAGAGCCAAAAAAAAACTGGTTCAACTGCCTAATATCGTGTAGGGCCCCCCGAGCACGCAGAAGTGCCGCAAGACGACGTGGCATGGATTCGACTAATGTCTGAAGGTATGCAGGAGACAATTAACACCATGAATCCTGCAGGGCAGTCCACAAATCCATTGTGCCCTAATTTGAGAAAGGGTTGCACGTCTCTCACGTTAAACGATTCTCGTCAGTCGTCGTTTGTCCCGTTCGTTCACGATCTTTTTCCGGCCGCAACGATGTCGAAGATGTGATGTTTTACCGGATTCCTGATATTCACGGTACACTCGTTAAATGGTCGTTCGCGAACATCCAAATGTAATCGCTACCTCGGAGATGCTATGTCCCATCTCTCGTGTGCCGACTATAACACCACGTTCAAACTCACTTAAATCTCGATAACCTGCCATTGTAGCAGCAGTAACCGACCTAGCTGCCGACCGCATCGCGTAACTCTGATTGGTTCCATACCTCTGTTATTTGAATTCGCACGCCTATACCAGTTTTTTTGACTATTCAGTGTAGTAAGGCACAAGTTCTTTCCACTAGTAGAATTACTTTTCAATACTTTGATGTTTTAGTTGTGCAATTTCATCATAACTGATTTCACAAAACTCTTGCAGTACTGCATACACTAAATGTTAAAATATTGTATTAAATGAACAGTATGTTTAACAGTAAAGCCATTGAGTAATAGTAGTGCCAGTCATATAACGAGAATGATAAACGTATTAGACCTCTGATAATAATACGGAAAATCTAACTCTCAGTTCTAGTAATACACTTAACAAAACATACACATAAAATAAGACGATCTTCATCTCAGTAGGTAAATAAGTTGAAATAGTTTTACTGAACAAAAAAGGCAAACATTTAAAGCCAGACAAAACTTAAATGACACTATTAACACAAACTTTTTAAATTCCATTCCTACCTAACAGTATATACAGCCACAAGAAAAAAAATTCTCAAACTGAAATTATATTTTAATTATTTATCATAACATTATTTTTTATATCTGTTCCGAAAAGCCAAAATACAAAACTATACGTTAGAAGGTTACATACTGTCGCTAACATAAAAGTAACATGTTTTTTGGTGAATTGAAACTTAACACACATATTAAAATATATATAAGACTTAACACTGTAAAAACACTAATTTCGTAGTCAAAATGAATTAAAATCACGGAGTGAAGTAGGGTGTGTGTAATGCCTAGTGACATTAGAAATAGTTCTCATGTAAAATTTTATCAGTTTGATTTCTGGTAGGCTATTTGTAAAATAAATAAAACCAAACTCTAAGTTAAAATTACTGATATCAAATATAACAGAATTATGATAATGTTTTGTAGTTGTATTCCACATGTTTACATCAAAATATTACCATTTCCCACATATTAAACGAAATAATCTTATTTACTTCTATTAAATTAAAGCCAAATATAAAGAAACCGGTTTGCAAACATAGAAATTATACAACGACCTTGATATTTTTCAGACTTACAAAATATATTAGGGCTGTTTGTTCTGACTGAAAGTACAATTGGAGCTTTTTATTATAGTAACTGCTGAAAAGTTTGGCGACAGTTTTAGTACAAACTACAAGAAAATATGTTGGCCGTGACAAATTAAATATTACCTGACTTTCAGAACTTAGGCAGCGGTCATTTAATAATTTGTGATTCAGTAGGTTTCAGTTCAGATACTGTCATTAGTCAATTTTTCAGCATTTGAAAAAACGTATTAAATGTTAATAATCTAAAAATAAATAAATATAATTTTAGGAAATGTACTTAATTCTTAGAAATAAACATAACTAATTTACATGAATCCTGAAATACATAAATGTCAATATATATATATAAATTAAATTTATAGCACTAATATATTGCAGGAAAATAATTATTACAACCACGAAACCATTCAGTTAACTAAAACGTCCAATGTTCATATAATACAAAGATACATCCTTCAAGGTAGTTTCTTTTAGTTCAAGCGTGTCCTCGGGTTGGATGGAGAAATCCTCGCTGTAGATAAATATTTTTTAACACTATAAAAAATTAATTGTAACATTTGCATCGTCAAGTTCAGTAATAAGGAAGTGGCAAATAAGTTTCTTTACTGTCCGTATCCGCTAGTACATTATGAACGGTTCACAGGCAAGAACTAAATAAACGGGAAGCGGGCAGGGAAAATGGCAGCGTGGGTAACGGTAATAATAGGAATGTGGACTGACGCCGAGCGTGCACCCCTTGCTACTTAACTCGTGACTCATGGAGTTCACCCTACTTAAGCTATTCTCCCTGTACAGTACATGGGATGAAACTACAGTATTGTGAAGCGAAAAGTAACGTAAAAATAAGTCTTATTTTCCTGGCCGTTACAATTAATGAGTACCTACCTTAGCTACGTTACAAGTCACCTTGCAAAAAAAAAAGTCACGAGTTACACCTAAAGTTACTTTAAAGTAACTCTTTACAAACCAACTCATTACTTTCGTTAAGTTACTACCCACAATTGGCCTGGTTCAAATCAACCTACAAACCTTTTAATGCCATGTAACTGACGAACGGATACTGGTAGTAAGTATTTTCGTGAGTTACGCTGAGTCGCAAGTTAGAATTCAAGCAAGTATACATTTGAGATAAATTTGCAGTCTAATCACAGTTCAACAGAAAACACCCTTGAGGACTTCTAGTCAATAAGAAACTTGCAAGAATACTAGGACCTAATCTCATGCTTACCGACACTGGGAAATGGTGACAGTATTTGACCAAACGTATCTTCGATAACGCACCAATTAGTTTATCCTATCATCACAAACGTTCTGCTTTAGAGCGTCAGAATTCTCACTGGCCCTAGGAAGCCACGGTGGTGTAGTGGTTAGACTACTTGCCTCCCACTTAGACGAGCCGGGCTCGATTCCCGGCGGGGTGGCCCCCGGATTTTCGTATGTGGGAATCGTGCCACTGGTCGGCGGGTTTTCTCAAGGATCTCCCGTTTCACCCACACCTTCATTCCTACGCTTCTCCATACTCACCATGCTTCACCCTCGCCGGCTTTCAAGATCTCGCTGTCCAAATCTCTCCACTTCACTCCAGCGGCACACAGCACCAAAATAGTGTCGCTAGCCAGCAACACGTCGGAACACTGCTCGCCTATCAGAGCCTGGTAACTTACTGGCCAGCCAGGGCCTGGTAACTTACCCGCCAGCCAGGGACTGGTAACTTACTCGCCAGTCAGGACCTGGTAACTTACTCGCCAGCCAGGGCCTGGTAACTTACACACCAGCCAGGGTCTGGTAACTTACTCGCCAGCCAGGGTCTGGTAACTTACTCGCCAGTCAGGGCCTGGTAACTTACTCGCCAGTCAGGGCCTAATAACTTACTCGCCAGCCAGGGTCTGGTAACTTACTCGCCAGCCAGGGTCTGGTAACTTACTCGCCAGCCAAAAGGAAACCTTTCGCAGGACGCAGTTGCCAACCAGACAAAAGACCCATCCCCGAAGTATCACGCAGTTAATCACAGAATAGATGCACCCAAATCAATGAAACCGAAACGCTATTTTGTCTTTGTGTACTTACCTACTCTTTACCCCGGGCTTAGCAATTGGTGCCCTGTCGTTCACATCTAACATGTTGCATAACAGGTGAAATCATTGCCGGTGCTGTACAAGTCCAGAAGCAGGCACTAATGCAGTCAAGTCCTTTCTCTGGTCTATGCTACTGGTTGCCGCTAACACATTAACTATTCTGTAATTGGTTGCTTCTTGTGTCACGGATCTACTGAAACACTTCCCATAGGTTCCAAAGTGTCATTTGATACAAGAAATGCGCAAGTACTTTTCACACCAAGAATCTCTTATTTTTAGGGGCAGTAATATTTCGCGAAAAGATTTCGAGACAAGATACAGTCCAAAACACTGTAGGGTCGTCCAGCTCCTTTGAATGGCTAAAAAATGTTCTGGCCCGTGTTAACCGTTTGCGCACGAATCACGAAGGTTCAGTATCAGAGTTACTTAGTCCTGAGTGGCTAGGCCAAAGACGGACACGGCAACAGCAGCCAATGGAGGTATAACAACAGCTGAGATGTGTATATAGTATTGAAGTCTACTGTGTGCTCAGATTTTTACGCGAAAAGTCACTGGACCTACTTATTTTGCAACACCTGTAAGGAAAAATCAATGTGTACTTTTTTAAATCGGTGATTTCTGACACTCCAAATTTTTATAGCATTTTTCTTGAACTCGGCCTCATTTTACTTCTCAAAACAGTTCAACATGCAAATCAAGTATGTTCTTACACGCGTCACCAAAACAGAATGAACGGAATTTAATAAATGCAAACATTTGAAAGTACTTAATTTTTTGTTTCAAGTAACAAAAAAATTTATTAAAAAAATTATATTTTAGGTTTTGCACCCCTCCCCTCCTACCTGGTGCCCTTAGCATTTTCACATTCCGCCCAGTTATAACGCGGACCTAGAGTGCTTCCTTGTGCCATGCAGTGGCGTGTGGTGAACTGTTGCAAGGTAAGCTGTCGTTAGCTCTTAGCTGTACCCTGTTGCTTGCTTGCTTCCACCAACGAAACGTAGCTTGGCAGCTGACGCCACAGGACGCGTGCAATGGGCAGAGACTCAGAAATTTCGTGGTTTCATTCCGCAACAAGCCAGACTCCACAATCCTTTGTGCATTCGTGCATCAGTTAGACCTACCAACACCAATTAATATTTCATCATGATGAAATTTTGGGTCACTATTAGGATTATGTTTAATAATTCAAATTATGACCAGATTATTTCTAGCAGTACATTATGCACCTAATATTGAAATAGCTTTTAATAGAGTTAGACATATTTGTCGAGACGTAAATAATGGATGAATTATACGAACATTACATGCTATTAGATTGGCTGTTACTCCAGTTAAACCCCAGACCAGTTAGCACCGGATTCGGTTCTTATTTTCCTTACAGGTTCGTTATTGGTTGAAAGTCGTTCGGGGCGTGTCTAACAAACTATGGACCAATGGAAGCAAAAGCACATATGTACACTTTAATGCAGGTTAACTTGTGCTCAGATGGATCAGTGTAATTTCCGGGTCTCTAGTATTGGGTCCCTTGCTGCTCTCTTGTGAGTGGTCGAAATGCATTCAGCTTCCCTATACTTCACGGTGGTTACCGGCTCCTGCTGAGTGCACCGAGAATGTACAGTAGTGAGCAAGCACCAGCTTACCTTGCAACAGTTCACCACACACGCCACTGACGCCAGGGCTGTCAAGTTAGTTTTCCCACCTGGCCACTTAAAATAATTGCACTGTTAGATGGGACACACTCTCTTATTACAGCTAGACACAGCTTATAGGCATAGGGATGAAAATTTCGCGGATTAATTTCGGGTCAAACTAGAATTCAAACACTTGTATGTTCGCATTACTTCTGCAATTGGCCCTTGTAGTATTTTACACATGCTGCAGGACTGTGCGCCAATAGCAAACAGGCAACACATTGCAGTCCCGCGATCACGGCCTCTGGCTGTGGACGCAAACAGCCAATGACCGGTCGATATTTATTTGAGTGCACAAACGGTTGGTGCGCTTCCGGTCTGGGGTGCGGGAGGTTCCTGGTTCGAATCACAGGTGAGGCATGGGTGTTAGTTTAACCATTTCAGACTTACTTTAATTTCCGGTTTCTGGTGTTGCAAACAAAAATTTCTATGATACGTGCTGTACTTAAATCGGCACAACACTTGTTTCGTAGTCGCAGCCATTGAGCTGTAGGCAATATGTTTGGCTACGATTATACGAACCAATCATGACCTAGACCAGTAAGACCGTTTGCGAATAATTTACCCACAGGTAAATGACCCTTAGGTCATTGAGCTTCGCAGTGAGCAGTACAGACCAAAAGTTACCTACATGTGCGTGATGTACAACATTGTGTACAATGGGTCTGAAGGTATTAAGTTAGGTCATAAGTTAGTTTGTAAGCCGTCCTCTATAAGCCTTCAGGCATGACACCGGGGGACGTTAATAAACCTTTTACAATTGAATCCAATCGAAACTGAGTGTACAAAAAAAAAATGGAGTATATTTTAAAAGTCACTGAACGCGCGAATTTTACCGGTTTCTACTTATATGTAGTCGGTTCATATACGTAAAGATTTAAGAAATGAAATAATGTAGAGAACAAATCTGAACTATTGCAACAATCTTCGGGAGGTGATTCCTGGGATCAAAACAAATAAAAAAGGTCTTATGAAGACAAAGCGTTGTTATTGAGATACAGGCGTTTCACATCTTGGTAACGTACATCACTACCGCCACTTAATGTGTTGTTTCGTCTGATCTGGCGTCACGGCGCGGCCCCGTGCATTGGCCTGCCCTGTCTCCTGACCTCAACCCACTGGACTGTTAGCTGCGGGAACACACGGAGAGTGTGCTGTTTTCTAGGCCGGTTAACGACATCGACGACTTGGAACAGCGTGTCAACAACGCCTGTGCAGTCATGTTCCTCATGACCCGGGCATGTTCGAGTGGCCTCGCCAGTCCGCGATGAGGCGCTGCCACGCATGCCCACGACGGACACCTAGAGCATCGCCTGCGATGTGACCAATGTACGTCCTGTAACTCAATAACAAACACTTTGTGTACGTAGGAACGGTTTTGATTTTTTTGATCCCAGGAATCACGTCGCGACGTTTGTTGAAATATTTTAGATACATCCTGTATATGAGAAGATGAAAAAAATAAAATAATCTAGAATCTTACGCTGCTGATAGTTACAGGTGAGGTTCAATTAGGTAATTATTATATTCGAAAGTAAATATTAAAAAGAAAGAGTTATTTAATTCACAGTGTTATATTTCCTTAAAAGGAGTATAGTTCCTGCAGTTCATGAAGGGAAGTTGGGGGACAATTAATTAAGCAAAACTAATTAATTCAGGAGGATCTTTACAGATTCAACTCACAATAATTACAGCGTGATGTGTTTGGTGGGGCTAGGGATCGAGGTAGGCGTGAAGGACAATCTGTTATGGGAGGACAAGGATATAAGGGGCTCCGGGCTCGCTCTCTCACCCCCAATCACCGCTCGGAGACGCCGTTCAGGGAGGACCGACGCCGACTGGCACACCGGCCCTTAGCCGCCGCATCCACCACACTTCTCGTTCACGCCCACCTACTCCGATATCCTTGATTCCTATTGGCTCTCCCTTGCAGCCTGGGCGGGGTTACTGCCGTTAGATATTGATGAAATTGCCGCAACTCCACTGTGTCAGCCTGGCACAGATATTCTACGTACTTCTGCAGATCCCTGCGTTTTCAGTCGTTGCGTTACAGTCCCCGTTTGTTTGTGAACATTGATTTAATAACAGTCGTTGACCTAATACAAGAACATCACCATTCGTACCAACCAACTTTCTAAAAATCCAAATCGCATCTCCTAGCTCAAACTTAAGCCTACGACGAGAATACAATACTGAAGAAGGAGACATAGCCATAACAGAATTAGACGTAGCAAAAAGTTCATTAATTGCAAAAGTCTTCCGACATATAATGTCTCTTGAATCAATCTGACTCAAATAATTAACACCAGTCACTGTACTATTGTGAGGATGTCTGAAGAAACAAACTTCCAAAATACCAGATCCGTTATGTGCAGTCATCCCCTGAAGAGCAAATTGGAACATAAAGCTGAGAAGAATGAAGCTATCTTCTGCAGTTGCAATCGTAACATCAAACCCAACGTTATGAAAACGAGACGTCCTCATCTCGCCCGAGGTCCTGGCAGAGAAGAATCGTAGTGAGAACGGATAAGATTTTCTGAAACTGAAGCAGGCATTGGGTAAGAAGCGCCATATATAGCCAGCGGTGAAAGTGTAAACTATCTTACTGTGTCTCGTCTGTAGGTTGCGGGGTTAAAAGTGGGCGACAAGCGACGGCGGAGCGCAGTTCACCGTGTACTGACGAGTGGCTGAGACTCTGGGTCGGCGACGTACTGCTTGTGGCCTGATAGGCGTGAACTGGATGTGGTCGGAGTGATGTAAATATGTAGTCCGAAGCAAGTGTGGTAGTGGGGGGTAAGTAATGGTGTGTGTGGGAGCTCACCTGGTGAACGGTGGTAATGGAGGAAGGGGCTAGAAGTGTCGGAGTACATGGATAACTTAGATATGCGACACACTTTGCTACAAGAACCTGAACTTGTACAATTATACAGTAGTTTTCATTCTTAAAATTCTCCACTTTGACTGTCTGCGTGTAACAAAACACTCGTACATAGCAATTTTTTTTTAAACATGAGAGATTTCGTTAAAACATACAGAATCTACAATGAAATAAAAGCATATATTACACCATGGGAGCCCTCCATCATGAATATATGTACAGTATAATGTACAATAGTTACCAAATATTAAACTTCACAATAATTTGAAGTCTCATTACAAACAACAATATATATTATGCACAGATATAACTATAAATATATAAAAATGCTTATTATTATCAATGACTAGAGGTCTGAAGAATTCGCGGATTCATTTTGGGACAAGCTAGAATTCAAAACACGTGTGTTTATATAACTTTAGCCATTGGTCCACACTGTGTTTGGCACCTCCTGGAGAATACTGGCCCAATCGTCGCCTTCCACTGTGACAGCAGACAAACAATGTGCGGTTGAAATCGGCATATTTGTACATAAGACTGTAGAGTCTAGCCTACAGGTCGTTGAACTCGCGAATTTTTCAGGTCTCTATCAATGACACATTTTGATTGTAAAATATGAAACATATATAACATTCCACTTGTTATTGCTATCTTTAGATGCTGGTGTATGCTAGAATACATTCAACAACTTTACGCTATTTTAAACATATTTGCCTTGACTGTCTCCCTACGTGTTGCAACCTAGTAGGAAATCATATTCTCCCCTCCCCTTATTTTTTCTCGTTTACAGTTACTGAGGGGATTCAGTATTTAATTTCAACAACACTCGCTGATTAGGTACCGTCATATCACAGTGACGCCAAGAACCACTTTTATATATAACTAGCTGACCCGGCAAACGTTGTTTTGCTGTGTCACTGGGAGACACCTGGTGGGAATAAATTGTAACCTAGATCGATAAATGATCGATGATAATTGATCAGTTATCGACCTAGGGTAAAATTTATTAAATTACTAATATCGCTATAAAAAAATAAGGGTTGGTGGTAGAAGGGTGAAAATTTAGGAGGGTATGTATTTTTTGATGCCACATCATAAAAAAATAAAAAATAAAAATTTTGTTCAAACAATAAAAAAAAAATTGTTTGGGGGTGGCCACCCTTATTACTTAGGGGTGTAAAAAATAGATATAAATCTATTCTCAGACCTACCGAGTATACATAAAAAATTTCATAAAAATCGGTCCAGCCGTTTCGGAGGAGTTCAGTGACTAACACTGTGACGGAAGAATTTTATTTATTAGATTATCACATCACATACGTACTTTGGCGTTGTTCCAACATGCAATTGTCCAGGATTTGTATTTGAATGTACAACAAAACAAATCAAACATTTTAATGGGGGAAGCCGTTATTCTTACTAATTTTAAATTCATCACAAGTTAATAATGTTGTCTTTGTACACTATAATCGTTTACGTACTACGCTTGGATTAGAGACCTGAAAAATTCGCGAGTTCAATGACCTATAGGCTAGACGGCACAGTCGTATGGACAAATATGCAGATATCACCTGCACATTGGTTGTCTGCTGTGGCAGTGGAAGGCAACGATTGGACCAGCGTTCTACAGGAGGCGTCAAACACCGTGTGGACCAATTGTTGAAATTATATAAACGCACGTGTCTTGCATTCTAGCTTGTCCCGAAATGAATCCGCGAATTTTTCAGGTCTCTAGTTTGGATGCATCGTTCGGTAGGCCTATATATAAGGCAATAGGCATAGTGGAGAAATATGCTATAAGTGATGTTAATGGTACCTGCCTGGCCTCACATTTGATCGATACTGGTGGTATGCCCATTGTTCGATCAGGGTGGAATAAGCTAAACATGTGGGACAGGTGGGAGAGATAGCGCGGTATATATGCAGAAAAAGGTTATGATGCTAAAAAAAGGGAATGTTGTGAGAGTTCTCGGAAGGGGAATTATTTAAATCAATGACGACGTGAAAGACGAATGATACCGTCATGTGGGCGTCCTGCACGAGCGCGGTCAGTTACCCGAGGGCGAGGCGATGCGCAATGCTGACTATGCTCGCAACTTCCGGTCACACTCAGATATGCGAGTCTCCTGTTCAGGGTTGCCAGACGGCGTGTGATTCCACGAAATGCGTGCAATTTGAAAGCAGGTGTGTAATTTAGCGTGCATTCACACGTTTGCGTGGATTTGCGTGTAATTTTAATTATTATTTTTTAAATCCTTGTACAGCAATGGTAAAATATGCCTTTCTGAGAGAAAGTTTGGGAGGGTGTTGTCGATCCTGGAATTGTATATTCGGGGATTTACCAAATTATTTAATCTCTTCGTACTCAAGCTACCATCGAACAGTTTTATAGTGTTACATCAGACGTTCTTGGGTGCTGTCTAAACTGAAGTTTGTGCTGTAAAGAAAAATTTACCAGTAGTATTCAGTTTGTCGGGGACGTGCTTGTTTTATGTAGTGGGAATGGGTGAGTTGCGTGTTATTATTATTATTATGGTAGGCGCCGTTAAAAAAATACTATGTATTTTCCATAGTGCGTGGGTTTCAGATCCACTTTTTAAAGACTGGATAGTACAGAAAATCCCTAAAGATGCAAAGAAAGGCGCATCGCATGATATTGCATGTTGTAAAGTCTGCGACACTAATATTATAGCACACAAGTATGACTTTTTCGCCACAGTGAATCAGAAAACACGATCAAAACATAAAAAATATCGCTAAAAAAAAGAAAGTGACACACATGGTCATTTCAGAAACGCACGACAAAGTTAGTAGTGCAGAACTGAAACTGGCAGGGCTTCTGGCGACAAATGATTTGCCTTTTCTTTTAATGGAAACAGTAGTATCTTTGTGTGCCGACATTTTTTTTCCATATTCGAAAAAGAAAAAAAAAAGTATCTTTATAGAACTAAGACAACTCTTCTCTAATCAATGAATCTATAGGTAGGGGCAGTGATATTTCGCGAAAAGATTTCGAGACAAGATACAGTCCAAAACACTGTACGGTCGTCCAGCTTCTTTGATTGGCTAAACAATGTTCTGGGCCGTGCTAACAGTTTGCGCACGAATCACGAAGGTTCAGTGTCGGAGTTACTTAGTCCTGAGTGGCTTGGCCAAAGACGGACACGGCACCAGCAGCCAATGGACGTATAACAACAGCTGAGGTGTGTATATGGTATTGAAGTCGACTGTGTGCTCAGATTTTTAAGCGAAAAGTCACTGGCCCTATCTATAGGACATTGTTTCGAGATGCGTCTATTTGACAAACTTTGTATTCCAGGTAATTTTTTCTCCATGACAATGGATAAAACTACAGATCAGTTTTCGGTTAAACAATGTGATTTTACTGTTATATATTATTAAGGAAATGACTACCTTAACAACTCGATTTTTTGACAGGGTAGAATCAAGTTCTGGCACTGCTGACAATCTGTAAAAATGCCTAGCACAAAGTTTACTTAAAAAAAAGGTATTCCATTATCAAACCTGATTGGGTTCTCTTCTGATACAACCAATGTTATGGCAGGAGCAAACCATTATGTTTTCTCTCTTCTCAAACAGGACGTTCCTGACGTAGTGTGCATTTGGTGTTCCTGCTACATGATTCATCTTGCAGCATCTAACTCCTTTTTATAGCTTCCTCAGTCTGTTGAGGATTTGCTCTGAGACTTAGGCTGTCATTTCAGCCGCAGTTGTTCTGGGCAGCAAAGATTCAGAGAATTTCAGAAGTTTTTTTTCACGTGGAAATTCACGAATTTCTGTCTCCCGCAAACACTCGTTGGTTATCACTCAAAGCCTGTGTTGACCGAGTTATTGAGCAATATTCACCTCTAAAATTCTACTTAAGGGAAACAGTTTTCAACGAACCATCAAAAACACTGGAATAAATGTTTGTAACTATGGCCAGTCCTTTGCTGAACTACACCTTGAGTTTATGTCTTATGTGCTAGGTATTATACTGGTTTCAATACTACATTTCAATCTGAAGCACCCTTACTTCATACGCCAAAGACAGAGTTAAATGGGTTGATGAGAAACATTTATAGCAACTATTTGCATGTTGACTATGTGGAGAAAAAAACGAATGTTCAAGGTGTCAAATATGACGACAAAAGATATTTTGTGTACCCTGAAACTATTTACTTAGGCCTTCGAGCTTAGGAGAGTGTAGAAAGACTAAAAAGAGACTCCAACATATCAAAGAAAGACTTGCAGTATTTCTTCAAATCTTGCCTACATTTTTTTTCATAGAATTAGCAACGGAGCTACACATGCGGTTCTGATTTCTGTTTACTGATCTCCCTTTCAGCATGATCTATATTGGTGTTACAGCAGTATCTCAGTCATTTCAAGTATAGGCATTGGCCCCAATTTAACCAATTTGTGGATGCGCAAGAAGTAGATAAAGAGGAAGCGCGAATATTCAATTATGGAATGGATGCCCTCGGTATTATGAAGTGTTCACATCTTACGTGTGTTGATCGTTGACAGTAAGAATTTGTCATTGGACAGTAGTTGATCGAAATGCTTCTGAGAAATAGTATTGCAATACCATTTTAGTGCATCGCCGAGGAATTGTAAGCCTCGTATATTACGCCTCGGTACATTAATGTCGTTGTTGAATTCCCTAAGGAGATGTTTCCGCAACTCAGTGATGGTGTTTATAATAAAGTGTGATTTATTACATGAGTATGGGGTGTCAAGTGCATAGGTTTGCTGGGTTCATATTTCCGGGTTGCACAATCGTTGGGGAGGTTGAAGGAGTATTTGGTAAATCAAAGGTACAGATTATTCATGGGTGACCTTCGCCTTAATGGGCTTCCAATACACGCCTATGTGTATTCGGTAAGGGGCGTTGAGAGGGCGGAATATTATGTAGGAGAAGTAATACGACTTTCAGCAACATTTTATGTTGGAGGATTTACCTGTAACAAAATATTGGTGAATGACTTTTCACTTATACTTTCATGTTGATTGAAGTATGAATGTGAACGGTTGTTGTGAATATGTGAGTATGTAGGTTACGGTGCACCTGTGTTATGAGGAGGGGAAAGTGGACAGTGAAATGGTCCATCGGCGATCGGGGGTTTTTTTTTATCTGTGATTTACTGTTGAAATGGAGTAAGTAACCGTGTGTCGTCTTAGGTACGCTGGTTTGAACTGTCTGGTATTTAATATGGATTAATACGTTTACTTCTGTGTAGTTTTGATAGAAGTACAGTGTTAGGGCCTAAGGTTTTAGTTATTTTGAATGGTCCAATGTATTTAAAATTTATGGCTTTATTCCCAGTTGGTGTACGATGTCAGACGAGTTGGTTAGGTTTGTAAGACATTTGTTTATATCTATATAAATAAAAATCAATTGCCACATGTATGACGGAGCATCACTTGACGGCACGACCGATTTGGCTGATTTATTTTTTATTGTGTTCGTAATTGCCAGGACAAGGTTTTTATGAAAGAAAATTTTTGGAAAATCCACGGGAAAAGTCGGAAATTTGGATGGTATTTTTATATGAAATCTTTATGTTAAAGAATTTCATTAAGTGAAATGAGGCACAGTTTGAAAGATCTGCTCTCACATGTTTTTAGAACGAAAAAAAAGTGTGACATTTTGCGAAGTGATTTCATTATATTTTATTTGTTTAACGAAAAATAATATTGTGTTTTCGGTGGTATGTTGAAAAGATTATTTTGATGTATTTGGAAAAATGCCACCAATAAGACGTCGAAATATAGGTCGGCGTACGCGCAACGCAAGAGAAATACATAATCGTCGAGTCAATGAGACTGATGAAGAGCGTAGACAGCGTTTGGAGGCAAATAGAATAAGAATTCCTCAAGCGCGATCAATTATGACGCCGGAACAACGGAGGCAGTCGAGTTCGTCTCACTAGGTTGGAGATAACGTAAACAATAATTTGGAACGTCGACAAAACAGACGGCCAAACGTAACAATTCGATATGAATGTTTGGCGTTCAGATACGATCCAACAATCGATTACGCCACGGATGTATCGGTCGAGTTCGGAACCATGAGCACTGTTTGTCAACATTGCAATGCTTTGAGGTTTCGACATGAACCGCCAGGATTATGTTGTGCGAGCGGAAAGGTCAAATTTCCACAATTGATACTGCCACCAAAGCCACTAGCATAATTGCTTTCTGGCCAAGAACCTCAATCGAAGCATTTTTCTGCAGAATATACAAAAATACAACAGTATCTTCCAAATGACATCATTTGGAGCGAATATAACTGAGGAACGAGGTTTCAGCCCAACTTTTAAGGTAAATTCATTTTCGACTACAACACAAAAAATAATTTGTTTTCATTTTACAGATTCAAGGACAAATTCACCATCGTGCAGGAGCATTGTTGCCGCCAGTGAATGATGATCACAAATTTCTTCAGGTTTATTTCCTTGGAAATTCTGATGATTAAATCAATCAGCGTTGTGCCATCAGTCGTGCGGTAAAGCGAGAGATTATTGCACAACTGCAACAACTCTTACGTGAACACAATGAATTAGTTAAATTGTTCACAACTGCACTAGAAATGATGCCTTCGAATGATCACAAAATAGTGATCAAAGCAGACAAAATACCAGCAGGTGAACATGAAAGACGCTTCAATGCACCGACGTTGAATGAAGTTGCCATTGTGGTTGTTGGCGAGAATTTGGAGTCTCGTGATATTGTGATTCGACGGCGTGATGCATTACAATACCCTCTGATATTTTGCAGAGGAGAGGATGGATATGATTTTTTGATCAAGATGATTAATCCATTAACAGGTCAAGAAACAAATAAAAAGGTCAGCTAGATGAATTTTTATGCCTACCGTTTGATGATTCGTCGAAGCGAGGACAATCACATATTGAAATGCCGCAGACTGTTTCATCAGTTCGTCGTTGATATGTATGTCAAAATCGAGACGGAACGTCTGACATATATACGTTTAAATCAGCAAAAATTGCGTTCGGAAGAATATATTAATCTGCATGATGCCATGAATGTAGATGGAAATGCAAACAATGTCGGCCGAATTACCATTTTGCCAGCGACGTATGTTGGAAGTCCGAGGCACATGCACGAATACGCGCAAGATGCGATGACCTACGTGCGCCAATACGGTCGACCAGACTTATTCATCACTTTTACATGCAACCCAAAATGGATCGAAATCACACAGCTGTTACTACCCGGTCAATCATCCAGCGATCGTCACGACATTACAGCACGAGTATTCAAGCAGAAACTCAATGCGCTCAAGGACTTCATTGTGAAGTATCATGTCTTCGGAGACGTGCGATGTTGGATGTACTCTGTGGAGTGGCAGAAAAGAGGACTGCCTCATGCGCATATTCTCCTGTGGATGGTCGAGAAAATAAGACCGGATGAAATTGACGCCATCATTTGCGCAGAAATTCCTGATCCGGAAACAGATCCAGAGTTGTATGAAGTTGTGACGACGAATATGATTCATGGACCATGTGGCAATCACAACCGGGAATCACCGTGCATGATGGAAAATAAATGCTCCAAACGTTATCCACGTGCTTTGTTGGCTGACACAATCACAGGTAATGACGGTTACCCCCTGTATCGTCGTCGCTCTGCAGAGNCGTGCTTTGTTGGCTGACACAATCACAGGTAATGACGGTTACCCCCTGTATCGTCGTCGCTCTGCAGAGGATAACTGCAGAACGATAACGTTGAAAGTCAAGAATAAAGACGTTGTAGTCGACAACAGCTGGATTGTTCCTTATTCGCCGCTGCTTTCCAAAACATTAAAAGCGCATTGCAATGTTGAGTACTGCAATTCTATCAAGTCCATCAAATATGTTTGCAAGTNCGTGCTTTGTTGGCTGACACAATCACAGGTAATGACGGTTACCCCCTGTATCGTCGTCGCTCTGCAGAGGATAACGGCAGAACGATAACGTTGAAAGTCAAGAATAAAGACGTTGTAGTCGACAACAGCTGGATTGTTCCTTATTCGCCGCTGCTTTCCAAAACATTAAAAGCGCATTGTAATGTTGAGTACTGCAATTCTATCAANTTGTTGGCTGACACAATCACAGGTAATGACGGTTACCCCCTGTATCGTCGTCGCTCTGCAGAGGATAACTGCAGAACGATAACGTTGAAAGTCAAGAATAAAGACGTTGTAGTCGACAACAGCTGGATTGTTCCTTATTCGCCGCTGCTTTCCAAAACATTAAAAGCGCATTGCAATGTTGAGTACTGCAATTCTATCAAGTCCATCAAATATGTTTGCAAGTACTTCACGAAAGGAAGCGAAATGGTTGTATTTGGTATTGCAGCTCCTGATGCCAACGATGAAGTTTCGCAATATCGAATAGGAAGATACGTCAGCAGCAATGAGACGATTTGGAGAATATTTTCATTCGCCATATACGAACGTCATCCCACTGTGGTCCATTTAGCTGTGCACCTGGAGAACGGACAGCTAGTTTATTTCACGGTAGCAAACGCAGCGCAGAGAGCTGAACGACCAGTAGCGACAACGCTGACAAGTTTCTTCGCGACATGCGCAAGTGATCCATTTGCGAGAACACTGCTTTACTCAGAGATGCCGAGATATTTTACATGTACGCATCATCAAAAAAATTCCAACGTCGGAAACAGGGAAAGCCTGATCCTGGATACGTGAATGTATATTCGACCGATGCATTGGGGCGCATTTACACAGTTCATCCGAGCAATGGCGAATGTTTTTACCTGCGTTTGTTATTGGTAAATGTTCGTGAACCGATTTCATTTGAATTTCTACGAACTGTCAATGGTGAGTTGTGCGCAACATATCGAGAAGCGAGTCAGCGTTTACATTTGCTCGAAGATGACATTCATTGGGATCATACACTTGCTGATGCTGTTATTTCGTCTACTGCGCATCAAATTAGATCACTTTTTGCCATCTTCATTTCAACGTGTTTTCCATCTAACCCACTTCATTTATGGAACAAATACAAAGACAATATGTCTGAAGACATTTTGCATCGAGTGCGTACAACAACAGCGAATCCTGAACGTGACTTTAACGCGGAGATCTATAACTACGCGTTGATTTATATAGAGGTGATGATGTCCGGCAAGATGTTGCACGAATTAGGAATGCCAGCGCCGAATCACCCCATGTACTATGCATTCAGTAGAGATTTTGAACGAGAACGGCAATATGATCGAGATGCTTTGAGTCAATCAGTACAAACAAAGGTCCCACTTTTGAATCAGCAGCAGAAAACCGCGTATGATACATTGATGATAGCAATCAACGACGGCTATGGAAGAATATTTTTCCTCGATGCACATGGCGGAACTGGCAAAACGTTCCTAATTTCATTGATTTTAGATTTGATTCGCGCACAAGGTCAAATAGTGCTGGCCAAATTGTTAGAAGGAAGACGAACAGTCCATTCAGCGCTCAAACTGCCATTGAATTTGCAAACGACAGATGAACCGACGTGCAACATTGCCAAAAATTCAGCAATGGCGAAAGTACTACAGAATAGCAAAATAATCATTTGGGATGAATGAACGATGGCGCACAAACGAGCATTGGAGGCACTCAATCGAACGTTGAAAGATTTGCGCAATAATCAGGACCTCTTTGGAGGTACGATGATTCTGCTGGCAGGCGATTTTCGGCAAACTCTGCCAGTCATTCCAAGATCATCAGCTGCTGAGGAAATAAACGCTTGCTTGAAGTCACCGGATTTGTGGAGATACGTGAAAACTCTCAAGTTAACAACGAATATGCGAGTCGCGTCACAAAATGACGAACCGGCGGAAGTGTTTTCCACAAAATTATTAGATATTGGCAACGGAAAAATTCCGATTGACGCTTCCACTGGCCTCATTTTGTTTCCACCTAACTTTTGTCAATTCACAACTTCGAAACAAGAATTGATCACGAAAGTGTTCCCGAATATTGGTGCAAATTACAAAAACCATGTTTGGTTGAGCGAACGAGATATTTTGGCAGCGAAAAATAAGGACGTAGACGATTTGACCATAAAAATTCAAAGTCAAATCGCTGGCCAACTGCATTCATTTAAGTCGATCGATTCAATTACCGATCCAGATGAAGTCGTCAATCATCCAATTCAATTTCTGAATTCATTGGATTTGCCAGCTCAAGGTCAGCTCGGTGATAATCATGTAACGCAATCTGAACCAACCGAAACTATGTAATGGAACAAGACTCGCTGTTAAGAAGTTGATGAACAACGTGATTGAGGCAACGATAATCATAGGAAAGTTCAAAGGCGAGGATGTTCTGATTCCAAGAATATCGCTGATTCCAACCGATTTACCGTTTCAATTCGAGCGTGTACAGTTTCCTGTTCGCCTTGCATTCGCAATGACGATTAATAAATCGCAAGGCCAATCGTTGGAAGTGTGTGGAATAAACCTTGAATTGCAATGTCTTTCCCATGGGCAGTTGTACGTGGCGTGCTCGAGAGTAGGTCAACCATCGGCGCTGTTCGTTTTCTCTCCGAACGGAAATACAAAAAATATTGTTCATCACCAAGCTTTGCAATGAACGCATTACTTAGTTTTTGTAAATGTTTGTAATATTAAAATGTGGGTGCTACGCAACCTGGTCTCAACATTAAATCCTAATTAAAATAATCTATATATCTATCTTCTATCTATATCTATTTTTGTATAAATTGACAGGGCAACGACTGTTGGGTCAGCTAGTTTCCTATAAAAATTGGTTTTTTGTCTTATCTGACTATTTCTGATATTTTCTTTCGGTTTTAGACGGGCTTGACTCAGTGTTTGTAACCATTCGCGGGTGCGGATATGCGGTTTGTTTAATACTACTCGAGTAGGCTGTGTGGCATTTACCCCGTGTATTAGGTAAAATGGGGAGAATTTTGACGGCGTGTTAACATTTGTATTGTAGTTGAACATTATGAAATCTACATATTTATCCCATTGCCGTGGCAATTCATGAGCACAAGTGCTTGAATGTTGACCAATTATTCTATTCATAGCTTCGGTTAATCCATTGGTTTGTGGACAATAACACGTGGCTCTCAGTCTTTTGATTTGTAGATCTGAAAGTGGTTTATTTGCAATTTCATTATTGAAGGAAGTTCCCCTGTCAGTAAGGGTGTATTTCGGACATCCAAATCTAAGTATAATTGTTTATATAAATTCTGCACAAGTTTGTGCGCTTATACTTGGGACGGCTTGAGCGACTACATGCCTGGTAGAAAATTCCGCCATTACAAGAACATACTTATTCCCTGATTCTGCTTCTGTAAGTGGTTCCTTGGCACCGCGTGAACACATTATGAATATTGGCGGGTGATCAATCGGTTTTAATTGGCCTTGTTTTTTGACCTTCACTGGTTTTGTCTTCTGGCAGATTTAAGATGTTTTGACGTAATTTTCAACATCCTTGTCCGTGGTTTTCCATAAGAAGGCTTCCTTAATTTTTTGTAGTGTTTCAAGTTTTCCGAAATGTCACCCACCTAATTATGCGTCATGGTGTTCTGTTATTATTTCGTGTACATAGTACTTGGGTACGACCGTTAGGTGTTTTTTTCGCCTGCCGGTGGGTGTATTTTATAATAAAACCTCGCCATTTGCAGTTATCCCATAACGTCGTTCCTTCTTTCTGTCAATGGAAGAAACTATGTGTGGTTTTATGAGAGCTAATTTAATTTTTTTGAATATTTGCGTCGTTGGAATATTCCCCTTAAAATGAGGATGTTTTAGAAGGTACGTGTTGCAGTCGAAATATAAATAATTAGTTATCAACTTCAATTTCCTGGTCATCTGGTAGTTTTTGCAATACTGGTTTGTAAATAGTGTGTTGGTATTTTTGCCGAGAAAGCATTGTTATTGATGATAGCGGTTCGTTGACTGAAATAAAAATTTCTCGTTTTTCATTACTGGGGATAATTTTAATATTAATGTGATAATAATCTGCTATGGCTTGGAAAATTAACTCATGTGGTATGCCCTCGATAGCAGGTGCTCGTTGTCTTGTCTTGGATTGGCTTCGAGTAGTGTAGTTTTCTGTTAGCAATTGTGAATACTCATCCCATTTGTTACACATATGCTTATAAATGCTTGTTCGTATTTCGACTGTTTTTTGTAGATTATATAAAATAAGGGCTGCTGCCACCTCGTACAAACTATTTGGTGTTCTAGAAACTTGTATGGTGGGATATATTTTGTCTTGTATAGATATTGTGGTTTCAATATTCGTGCTGTGTTCCGGTAGGCGGGAAAGAGTGCCTGCAATAATGTTGTTTTTACCTTTTATTATTTTTGTTTCAAATTCGAAATCAGATAGTGCAGGTGCAAATTTTTGAGTACCTGCGTTGTGCTCAGCCATGGAATGGATATATCTTAAAGATGCGTAATCTGTTTCTATGGCGAATTTTCTGCCATAAAGGAATCGTCGGAAATGAATGCCAAAATACTTTATTGCTTCTTGTTATGATGTGATGAGGCTTTAACTGAACGGCCTGCCTGATCACACCTTAAAACATGGAACCAGGACAAGAGCGTGATTGCAACAACACCTTGTGAAAGACAGTTTAAGAAATCCCCTCCCCCGGCCAGTAAACGAGGCCGAAAATATTAAACAACGCGCCCGATATAGGCCAGCGTAACACCGGGAGCGGCGTCTTNAACGAGGCCGAAAATATTAAACAACGCGCCCGATATAGGCCAGCGTAACACCGGGAGCGGCGTCTTTTGTCGTCGACTCGACCAGAGAGAAGACCACGGAAGATGGGCGTGTCCGGCCGTCGCTAACCGCCTCCTAGAAACAGCCTCCAGCAACATGAACAAGGTGGGGACTTTCCAATTAAATTGTAATATTAATGGCGTGAGGTAATTAAAAATTCTTAATATAATTGACCAGCATCTTGGTATACCATTTAAAGCTCCCCCGATCAATAGTCACGTGAATAGTAATTGTATAATCTTTATGTTCAATAAACCTCATCTTATACTGTTGTGCTCTACCTAATCATGAATCTTTATTGAGCTACGCCCTTAGACACTTTCAAATACGAATTAACCTGAAAAGCAACATTCGTAACATCCTGAATCCCTTTCCACGGTACTCCAATCTAGTTCGTTTTGCGCTAATGTTCGTGATGCATATCTTGTTCCGTTAGTCTCTTGTTGAACCCGGGCTCCTCCGATCGCTGTTTTCGATGCGTCGCACACCAGAATTGTTTCCCTGTCGTCTGTGAACGGTGCTAACGCAGGAGCCGTAATAATGGCTGGCATCTTTAATTCTTTGAAGTGCTGTTTGCTGCGGAGTTTCCCAAGCGAATTGTCTCTTGTTTTTTGTGAGTTCTGTAAGAGGCTGTGCAATTTCTGAGTAGTTTTTAATGAATTTACGCAAATTAAGACGTGAGTCCAAGGAATGAGNTCTGTAAGAGGCTGTGCAATTTCTGAGTAGTTTTTAATGAATTTACGCAAATTAAGACGTGAGTCCAAGGAATGAGAGTAATTGTTTAAGGTTTTGGGCTGTGGCGTCTCTGAAATTGCTTGAGCTTTCTCTTGATCAGGAAATAAGCTTTGTGGTGAGAGTTTGTGCCCTAAGATGGTAGGTCTTTTTTTAGCAAATTTATATTACTTTGGATTTAGCTTAACTTTAAACTCTCTCATTCCTTGAAAAACTTTTTCAAGGTTTTTAATATGTCCTCANATTACTTTGGATTTAGCTTAACTTTAAACTCTCTCATTCCTTGAAAAACTTTTTCAAGGTTTTTAATATGTCCTCAAAAGTATCGCCTAACACAAAAACGTTGCCTGCATAGCAAACTACAGTGTTCCAACGCAGGTCTCCTACAAGGACGTCTACAACATTTTCATGAACAGTTCTATTTCATAACAGTACGTAAGCTCTGATATACTTTCGAGATTGGATTATTTACGTGTTACGCGTCTTAGGTCTATGTCCGCAAATCACAGACGTACAGTGTTGGCGTAACCTAATTCTGATTTGCCAGTCAAGTAAGAAAATATCTTACAAACACACTCGGCCAATAATGGAAAGAAATCTGTTGATATTCTCATAGGGTATTAAACCTAACATGCGTGGAAATATTTTCGAGAATTCCTAGTGTCCCTATCTATTATAGGCGTGAGTGAGTGAATATATTGGGGTGACTCTTAACAGCGAGGTAAGTATGGAGCAGCGCCGGAATGCAATTGCGGGGAAACGGGAGATCCCCGAGAAAACCCGCCGAACAGCGGGATCGTCCGGCACGATTCCTACATGCGACAATCCGGGAGTGATTCGGCAGAAGATTGAACCTGGTTCGCCTTGATGGGAGGCGAGCAGATAAAGGTCTTTGAACCCACGAAAGTTCCAAGTCTCCAGTCGCGCGGTTAATGATGGCGGAACGATGTGTAATGGACACGAAACGAAAGAGAAACCAAGCGGCGCTTTCAGTTGTATACGTTTAACAGTGAACCATATATAAGGCGACTGTATNACGAAACGAAAGAGAAACCAAGCGGCGCTTTCAGTTGTATACGTTTAACAGTGAACCATATATAAGGCGACTGTACACATTTAACATGGAAGCATATATAAGGCGACTGTATACATTTAACATTGAAGCATATATAAGGCGAATGTATACATTTAACAGTGAACCATATATAAGGCGACTGTATACATTTAACATGGAAGCATATATAAGGCGACTGTATACATTTAACATTGAAGCATATATAAGGCGACTGGCATACATTTAACAGTGAACCATATATAAGGCGACCGTATACATTTAACAGCGAACCATATATATATAAGGCAACCGTATACATTTAACAGTGAACCATATATAAGGCGACTGTATACATTTAACAGTGAACCATATACAAGGCAACTTTTAAAAGCGGTTTGTAGAGGTTTGCTTTCCTCGTTTTCTCACACAAGCCTTTTAATTCGTTAAAGATCTTATGCAAAATAACTTTTTTACAATATAATCTCATGAAAGAGGTGGTTAGCATTTTAAATTTGCCCTAACCGCTGTTCAGTTTGTAGATATTGGCAGTGAATTAAAGAAAAAAAAAGTAGATTGCATAATGTATTCATCATCCAATTGAAAAATTCCGAATTTTGTTTTTTTTTTACGAGCACACGCAAAATAAATTCAAGGCTTTCCGAAAGTAAAAGTTATTTCATTTCTGCTCGTGAATAAGTTCGTTTTCAACATTCGTGAGTTGAAATAATAGCAAAATTGTGATTTTGATCTTTGTTAACCAATACTACGTAAAGCATATTTAGCTGGCTACCTCAAAGCAGAGCAAATTACCATGGCCCTCCCTTTTAGATAAACGATTACGAACGAAACTATGCTAGAAGTTATAAAATGTTTTTAATTATAATTTATTCATGGATACTTCCAACTTTTCTGAAGCCCTGCTACATTTCTACATCCAGGCTATCCCTCCGACTAGTGCAAACAAAACTTAACCGAGTCTAGAAAATTACACCAAAGGGACAACGCACCACATTCGTGCGCACTGAGTGTAATCATATTTCGCATAAGAACTATTTCTTACTAGGAATTACTAACATACCTATTTCCCCACTGTTATATCCATATTATTATAAATGGGATAGTATAATTTATTAATGTCAATACAAGTATAAAACGCTTGTGATACATGTCATATTTAGGAAGCAACGGAACGCATCATACATGGGGTGATTTTTCAAAGGTTTAATTCAAAAAGTGTGAAGAAACCGCAAATAGAATATATGAATTTCTAGCAAGTGAAAGTGAAATTTTAACGGTTCCAGTGTAATAGAAGGCGACTATGCTTTAACTGCGCCTTTAAAATCCGTTATTGAATAAATAATAATTAGTAAATATCGGTGTTGCCACCGAGACCCATCGCGCGGAGCTAGAGAGAGTGATCACCGCTGGGTTGGCAGCGCCGATGCCGACCGTTGACGGCACAGCAGTGAGCAATGAGAAGTAGGGAGGGGGGAGGAGGTCAGTTGAGTGGGCCACGGGAGGGGGTAGGGGGCAGGTGGCCATGTCCCACCGGCATTTCGTGAGGACAATGCCACTGGGCCACTCCACAAGGTTCAAGGTCACGAACCGCAGCCGGCAGCTCCACCAATTACACCTTGGTGGATGGGGGTGGGGGAAATAAGGGAGTGGGGGTTGCCCGCCCTGCAAGGCGCGCGATGCGGGTTCTTGGCCAAACGCCGCGAACTGCAAAAACGAATCTCAAAACAAAACCGCAAAAAAAAAGTTTTGGCTGTCGCTTTGGCTGAAGGTTTTTTTTTTTTTCGTTTGCTTTGCTGGCTTGACGCGAACAGGCGGTCTTTTATCATGGCTGTTCCAGGGCCATTTTTTTTTCAGGGCCCTCCATACTCAACGGAAAGGTGCAAATGCGGGTCATCGTGAATTCGTAAAAAAAAAAAAAAAATTATTACAGGCAATTTTTTAAGGCACTTGCTTCATCTTAAAAAATGGTTCTTACACAAATCTCTTGATTTGTTGATAAACGATAATATGAGGCAGAAACGTCACTAGCTGTTCTTTAAAAATGGAAATATTTCAGAACACCAAGAAAAATTAATGTTAATGGGGCGATATTGCTCTATGAAATCATTAGTAAAAAGAATATATAATTGTTAGTGTCGGAGCAAAGCGAAATAGTGTAAACTTATCGGTTATAACTGTGCTAGCAACTTTATGTATCGACAGCTCTGAATAAATATTACGTTTGTCCGTGTTCTTGTTTACGTATTCAAAACTCCTGATCCCGTTCGTTTAGTGGACACATTCTGCTCTTCAGGCACAAGACAGAGAGTTAAGTCTTATGTTCGTTTCCCCCCTTTTTTAACGCAAAAATAACTGTTTATTTTCTTATTACGACTCTTTAAATAACACTACCCCAATATTTAAGTAAAATTTTTTAGTGCGTAAATTTTTCAGAGCAATATTTTTGGTAAATCGTATGCAAAAAAAAAAAACACAGGTTAGAGTCCTGTGAGCTTTGTGTAGTGAATACCTGTGTACGCGCTTTTATTGCTAACAGTAGCAATTTTGTTGCTAACAGTAGCAACACATGTTGCTACTGTTCCTCACACCTCGCCAGCACTAGCATTTCCGGCGTAGGCGTATTCATATTCAACACATGCAGGCATGTTATCGGGTTGGAAACATGCAATACTTGCCAATTCAGCACAACAATTCTCTTTCATGTACTACTGTTTTGCATTTTTAGTTGTTGCGCTTTAGCATTTCCGGCGAAAAAAAAATCAGCAAAAATGTATTTTTTTTTTCAAACCTATCACCTAAAATATTTACGTGTTTCAAAACTCGTTGGGTTAATCATTGATATTTCTCAAAATTATTGTTACTGGAAACTACAGCAAAATCGGGGGGGGCCTGCCCAATTGCGCTCTCCCCCCACCAGAGTAATTCGCAAGTNCGCCTCAGTAATTAAGACAATGACTTATTTCACAACTTATGTTACTCTAGTTAAACCCAGCGCCCATTGAAAGACAGTTCCCGCCCCCTCTCTACCGGCACTTTTTCCTATCATAATAAAGAGCATGATTCCTATCCTCTGTCTCCTGTAGCATTTTCTGTTAAACACGATAATGCATGAAGCAATTTTTAATTCTTTCCTGTCGAAAGGGTTTTTACTGTGACTATGCCGGTTTTCCACTTTCTCTTCTAACTATAGTTTAGCTACAAGTACACTTAGGGAGGTTGTCATGGCCAAAAGCAGGCCATGGCAGCCCAATCCCTCTTTGCCGTGATGCATGTCTCCTTGCATGATACTCCCTTCCTTGTAGGCGTATGGGGCTTAGCCCTGAGACGCACTTAACTCCCGTCCCTACCGCGGGGTCATATAACACTTAGTTTTAGAGTAGTTAGTAAAAAAAAAAAAATCTACAGCAAAATGCTAGTAAAAAACACAAGGTCATCCACGTACATTTACACTTAACACACGATAACAAGAACGTTATCACGGTGCAGCTAAATTCATCTCGGAAAGTGATTAAATATTTTGTACGACCCAAGAGTTTGTAAATGAGATATTCATATGTTTTTTTTTTTGCTTCAAGCACACGTGCAAAGAAAAAAAAAGCCTGTTTTATATATTTGGGATGTTGCGTAAAGAAGACTGAGGATATACGTTTGCAACACTGTAATTATTCGATTCAGGATTCACGTGTCTAATAGCGCGTGATAAAATATTTACAATTAATTAAAAACTATTAACAAAAGCCTTACAGACTGATCATAGTTCTTATTACCAAATGTTTACTAAAAATTCGTTACANATTAAAAACTATTAACAAAAGCCTTACAGACTGATCATAGTTCTTATTACCAAATGTTTACTAAAAATTCGTTACAAATATTTTAACGCTACCAACGGAATTAGAAAGAGGAAAGGAAACAGAGGAACAAAACGGTGCAATACTACGAGCGGTTTGTAAGTTTTATAGAAAATGTTCGACTTTTTTTCCCTAGCTTCTTCGGGAATTAAACGAGAATAAATAATCATTGTATGTTATATGAAACGTTTTCGTACATTTTGTGATATTTCGAACGTTAAAAAATATTACTGTGGTTTAAATTTGGTAACATGTTAACTGGAAATTGAACGCAGGCTAGTGGAGTATGTATTCCTCTTAAGCATCTTCCAATAAATGAACCATTTTCCTAAACACACTGTGATGACGTAAAATGAAAATCGTATGTCTCCAAATTGTTCTAAAAGTGAGATAATAGACTACGGTACGCAAAACGTTTTATCTCTTGCCTGTTAAAGTACGTATTTACTGTAAAAAATAAATATAAATTTGCAAATAACAATTTTTGGTCATTTTAAATTTGTATGTGTAATTTACTAAAACGAATACAGTATGAATACAGTGTTTGCAATTTTACGCTAATGCTCCTAGGGATTAAAAGATAACCCAAAGCATTTGTTTAATACATGCTATCTTAAGGCAATGAGTAGAACTACCTTGAAATCCATTTGTTTGTTCAAAAGGAAAACTTAACACCCGCTGATGGGATATGCTGGTTTTTGAGTTTGACTACGTATCTGAAGTCAATTGTTATTAACATTTAGGAAATATTTTTTAAAAACTCTGTTAAACTGCTAAATTACTAAACTGTGGACAATAACGTGAAAATTATAAAACTTCACATGTGAATTAACATGACGCAGTTGTAAAATAACTTATAGTAACGATAAAATTGGTTAGTAAAACAATGGAAAATGTACAGAAATTGTTCATTTACTCTTACAGTGAATCTGTGAATTTACTTTTTGTAAATGAAAAAGGACACACTGTGGTGAAATTACAATTGCGATGTCTGTATAAATTTACTTTCCATGGAGAAATATATACACGAATCTTCGAGTTTATTTTCTCTTACAAGGTAATTGAATTTTACACCATTTATGTAAAATTAGATGTACAATCTACATGTTATATTTATAATTTTTAGGATGAATTTACTTGGACGTGGAGTAAGAAACACTGATATACGTAGGTGTAAAATTACACCGACTTTAGTGGATACACTGCTGTCACATACATTTAGTGTAAGATTACACAGTTTTCTTTACAATGTGGGGAAAACATTAGTGCTGTTGTCTGTTATTTATTTAGGCAACTTTTTCTCCTGTAAACATTTTCTCCAGATTNTTTAGGCAACTTTTTCTCCTGTAAACATTTTCTCCAGATTCGAGGTTTTCGTTCTTGGTTATCGCACAGTACCAGAGTGTCACATTTCCAGCTACCAGAAGTATCTCGTGGACTGCTACAAAAGCATTCTTGGTTATCGCACAGTACCAGAGTGTCACATTTCCAGCTACCAGAAGTATCTCGTGGACTTCTACAAAAGCGTTCTTTAATGAAACTGTGATTTCAGTGCTGGAAGAACGCATAAGCAATTATTATCGCTACATAATTCCTTACGTGCACAGTGGATTTCTTACCTCAATCACTATTTTCGCCTAAGCAAGGATAATAGTAATAATTATCAATTTCTTTCTTAATTATTTGTTGCGCTATCAAACAGTCAGTAGCCAATAATATGGCGAGGTACCCGTGTATACATAAACACATTACAAATATTACAAAGGTTTACTGAACACCTGACAGCGCAATAACGGAGACAACATACTAAGAAGGCATGTGTTTCAAATGAAACCTCATTTATACAAACAAATACAGAAAGTAACGAAACATGTAGCTAGGACATTATCATAGTGATTACAAAACAAAACTAGTTTTCAAAGCAAGTATGTAAAACCAATTTAATGATAGGCCTACTGATACAAATTAAAACTGGCACGAACGGCAAATATTTTTAAGCAGCGGCAAAAGAAAGTTAATTCTTGCTAACAGTAATTTTTGCGTAGTACACAATACGTAATAATACGTAAATGCAGTGCTCTTCAGAGAATTCGAAACTGCCAAGACATGTAATACAATTGTAAACACTTATTTGTTTTCCGTTGACAAGGAAACAGCTTTTCGTATCCATCTGTGGTTTTGTAAAAGGAGTTTCGTTTTTGTCTTTTATTTAGTCTCATGGTCAGCGATGGACACATTTAAATCATACCACCATAATAACATGAACTCTCTATTGCTGTTAAACTTCAAAGATAGAAACAAGTGATATTCCTTTTAAAACGTGTAATAAAACAGAATAATAATAATGGCGTGTGGGGAGTGCACCCAGGGTAAGGCAACACCCTCCGGGTGACGGTCTTTCCAGCTGGGACCCGTAGGTGACCGTCATCCCCGCACATGACAGAGGTGAGACCCTAGAATGGAGCGGCGCTGGAATGCAAGGGCGAGGGAAGCGGGAGTACCCCTAGAAAACCCACCGGCAAGTGGCAGCGTCCAGCACGATTCCCACATGCGAAAATCCGGGAGTGAGCCCGCCGGGGATCGAGCCCGGATCGCCGTGATGGGAGGTGAGCGCCCTGGCCAATACGCCACCGCTGCCGCTAATAAAACAGAAAAACATAGTTAGTAATGTGCAAAAAAAAAAACCCGCATAGTTGTGGGGAAAGGAAATAATTACAAGGGTTTTAATATCATCGCGGTAAGCAGCGAACTTAATTTTCTCCTTTGCTGTTCGTTACGTCGATGTTAATCTGAGATCGCGCGCCTCAGCACCGAAGTCGCTCCCGCTGTAACAGTTTCGTGCGGCAAGGCCTGTGCTTACGTGTAACGCTTTCTGTTGCACGCCCGCGAGTTTATCCAGATACCAGAGAAGCGAAAGACAGCTCACTTTCGTCTGCCGCCGCGCTCGGCCAGTCACACACGTCATTTAAAATTCCCACGTGGTTTTCTCCAGTAGATACAACTTACTGGGAAGTTTTCATCTCTACTCCGAGGAGACAGTTACAGCCTGGTTTACATTTGACTTGGTGCCGCTGTAAAGCGTTATAATAAGTCATGGATACATGTTTAATGACGTGCATGGCCACAACAGACTTTAGACTTTGTGGCGACACAAAACACGTCGCGTTTACAGTAGGACTGCTTCCAATTCTTTACTTTTAACTTTTAACGCTAACAAATCAGAATTAACAAGAAGTTACTGGTATAACTAATGAGCGTACTTTCCTAGACATGGTCGCAATTAATTTTTTAAATAATTTCTTAAAAGCTGAGATGGTAGGAAGGACTTGACTTCCCTTTGAAATGGAACCAGAAACGTATGCAACAGTAGTGAGACAATTACAAATACACACGTGCCTTACCCGGGACTTGAACCAGGGAAAACCTCGTACTATAAGCTAGCGTGCAATCCACTGCATCATGGAGGTCGAATTCGGAGCATCAACTTCGGATTTTATCAGTCTAATGTTTCGAATGATAGGGTTTACTAAACCGAAATATTCACAGGGGCCTTTATTTTGGAAATAAGAGGCTGAGCTACATAAAACGTGTAGGTTTACATGGCCTACCATGGCGATACTTTTGTGAAGAATTTGATGGAAGTAGGTTGTTTGTCCCTGAGATATGACAAACAAATTTTTATTTTATTTTATTATGCTACGGTAGCAACCATTTCCAGAAGAAGAGGCTCTATTAAAATGCTTCTAATGTATACTGTTTACATATAAATTTTGGTTCAATTTGGTTATATTGTTCAATATATATGAAAAAACTTACCTAAATGATTTATGAAGCCGCAATTTTGAACGTCGTTGTCTGACCCATTTAAGTCATGTAAGATAAACACGGCCTTCTGTAGCATTTATGGTGTGCACAATTTGGTACAAGTTATTTGAGATGTCAGTGTAACATTTGGTGGTAATCGGTTGATTGGTCTTCGAGAATGGCATAAAACCTACATAATTCTCATGTGGCGATCTTCATAAATGGAGGACAAAAAAACAATGTAGTAGCAATTTCAATGATTGTATACTGCCAATATACAAAGTTAAGTTAAAATACATTACACACTTTCGTAGATATCGCCCACAGAACTAAAACAATTATATAGTCACCATTCTGAAAATAATTGTGCCCTATTTAAATATACATGTATTATTATGGTCTACCACGGTTCATCTTCGCCAAATTTTGTAGCAATGGGTTGAGTGTTTCCCGAGATACGAGATAAAATCGTTATTTTTATTGGTAGAGCTATGGTAGAGAAATGAGGCTCTTCATAGACAAATTGTATGGTTCTAATAGGCACTGCCAGTATACGAAGTAAAGATGGGATTTATTTCTTTAATAAAATATACTAAGCTAAAAGTCTTAAATTGTCACCGTTTTGATAATAAGTGCTTGACCTTCATAATACATACCAATTTACACCATCTGCTGCAGTACTATTTGTTTGCCAAATTTGCGAGGAATCTGATAATTGTTTGCCAAGATATGACAAAAAATTTTATTTACTCGCATGGCACTATCTTACAAAATGGTTAAAAAAAATATTCTCCATAAAGATTGAGTTGATAGTAGTAATGTCTACCGCCAGCGTACAAAGCTATGTTGGAATTGATTACGTTTTGACGATATAGCATTCTATGATAAAATGGCTATATTGCCGCCAATTTGAAAATAAGTATCTGATATTCTTAAAACATATTAAGTAACATCATCTGCATCAGTATTACTTGTTTGCCAAATTTTGTAGGAATCGGTTAATTATTTACCGAGTTATGATGTAATAACCTTATTTATTTGTATGGCACAACCTCCAAAAGCAGTTATATGTTGGTATATATGATTCTTGTAATAAATAGTTTCAGTTTACAAAATTTGGTTGAAATTGGTTTAATGGTATGGCAGATATATTTAATAAATTTAAAACATTTGTATAGCCGCCATTTATAAAATTATTAACTTATCAAGTTCCGTTACATACGTTTACATGGCCTACCATAGCACTAATTACATGCCTAATTTGGTGAGAATTAGTTGGATAGTTTTCGAGATATAATGTAAAATATTAATTTTTTAAATTAGTGCTTTTTTCCAAAAATGGTTACCAACAACAAAAGCTATCTCAAAATTTAATGCTTACAAAATGTTCTGCTAGTATACAATATTTGTTTTAATTACGTTGAACGGTTCCCGAGACATGACATATCACCCAAAAAAATGTAATGGCCGCCATTTTGAAAGTATGTGCGCAATGTGTTTGAAGTCTATGAAAGTTAGGTGTCCTACTAATTATTATATGTGTACCAAGTTTGGTGAAATTCAGTTGAAGCGTTAAAAAATTGAAAGGGGGGGACACACATATGCGCACGCACACACACATATAGACTCACACATATATGTTTTTAAGGTATGCTGTGAGGACTTTCGCCTCTTACATGCCTTGCAAGGACTTAAAAAAATAATTAAATAATATAAATAAAAATAAATTTTTTTTGATGGGTTATTTATTTATACTGTACACACAAAAAAAGTAAAGAAAGATATTTTTTTATAAAATGTGTNATTTTTTTTGATGGGTTATTTATTTATACTGTACACACAAAAAAAGTAAAGAAAGATATTTTTTTATAAAATGTGTGTAGTCCTAGGGTGTACGTTACGAGGACTTGTAAACATTGAAGGACGTTCTCAGGAAGTAATACTCTACGAGAACATATGACTTAGTATTTATGTGCGTTCACTGGCACGCTTTTATCCTTTGTAATCACCGTTTTACACATACTTGACTTGACTACGAAGCGTCTCTGTTCGGGCTTAGGCTTGAAAGTATACTTTATTTACCATCGTTGTTAGGACTTGTTTTTCCTTCACTCTTGCGGGCTTCCTGGCTCCGTGTAACTGCCATCACACACGTTCTCGCACACTAAATCTTCGACGTAAGTCGTAAAATCACAGATATAATACGTTCTTCGTATGTTCACGATCGCACCGCACATAATTATTTATTGGAAATACGATAAACTATGTAAAGGCTATTCACAATAAAGTGAGCACTTTTTAAGGGCCTTATTTATTTGTCTATACAGTCAATTCGCAACCTTCGGTTCAGTGGCGGCCGCTATCTTCAGCTGGCTCAGTGCTGCATTAATTCATTTATTCCAAAACTCACTCAGAAAGTTTAAGTGTTTTATGTGTATATGTTTCGAGTTATATGTTAATGAGGTCAGTTAATTAATCTCTGGCAGTCTGATTCGAAGGGCCTTTGGTGCCGCACGTGCGTCGCGTGGCCGGGGACTTTCATACTTTGTTCTGAACACTTAACTGCAATAGGGTAACATAATTTACTGGAACTTTTATTTAGTTTACCAACAGTAGTCCCCGCGTTCGCAGCACCCCTCCGTCAGCTCAATTTACCGACCCAGGAGGTTTAATTACTATTGTAAGTTTTCACGCCATTATTGGCCTTTTTGCACAGTAACAACCACAGGTAGGCCTTGAGACTCAGGTCCGCTTTAATTTGCATTGTGTACACGCAACTGTGTACACTATTCAGCAAATGAAATTTACTTGAGTTAACCGAAACTCGTGAGTTCTCATTTAGTGTTGTATTTCGGGCCCTGGCCCTATCCAGGAAGTTATCGACGCCTCAAGGAGGCATCCTTCGTTTATAAGGTAAAAGACAATACTAAGGCGTATTGTGGAGCCTGAATACCCCGGCTATATATTACATTTTCCTGTAAATTTGTACAGTGTGTGTCAGGGGATACAGACACGTGGTCGTTCGGCCAACGATCCTGAGAACTGTGACTTCGTGCTCACCCAGTGAGCTGGCGCCCATTCTATTCGAAATAGGAATATCGTGTAGTGTTCTGGTTTTTCTGAACATAGTCGCCGGACGACGTCCGCATTACTGTCGCCGACCGCTCAGGTAACGTCAGTACTTTCGATTACCTTAGACTGCTAACGGAATGAAGGGTTGGGCCGTCTCGGCGGTTTATAGTAACGGTATTCCAGGCTGTCCCCTTGCGCTCCCTTCCAGGCTAAGGACGCACTCTGCTGATAGTCTAGGACCTTGGTGTTTGCCGGAAATGACGTCGCTGTCAACTAGCATTTATAAGCAAACGGTCACGGTCGTCAGATTTTTTAGTTTGCAGTTCATGTTTTCAAAATTATGCATTTTGTCTCAAAAATTAGCTGTTCAATTCTTACAAGAATGGAAAATCGTGAGTTTATTACTGCTGCGGTTCATATTTGCACACAAAAGCGGATTCTTTTCTAGCCGCTGGAAGCCAAAATTCTGCAAAAACAATGTTCAAAATTAGTGTAAAAAGAAGTTCGAACATAAACATTTTTTTTACTTCCAAACAAACTGATAAACTTTTTAGAAAAAATAAATGCTGGCGATAAAAAGAAGACTTTTCTGCTATTGCCCTCAGGCAGATTTTGCCAACCGCTTATAGTTACATCAGGAACAAATTGGGCTTTCCATTGCCAGGGTTGTCGAATCGTCGAAAATGGACTAGAAATTTAAAGTGTAGGCCTGAAATACTAGAAGTTATTTAAGCTACATCTAAAACAGAGCGCCTAACAGTTTTATCATATGACGAGATGGCTGTGGATTCAAGATTGTGGGGTGGGAGATATTTGGGCGGTTTTTAAAATGCCTTGAGAGACGATGAGGGAGAAGCGATGTTTGTAGCAGCGCCGGAACGCAAGGGTGGGGGAAACGGGAGGTCCCCGAGAAAATCCGCTGGTCAGCGGCATCGTCCGACACGATTCCCACGGGCGGAAATCCGGGAGCGAATCTGCCGGAAATCGAACCCGGTTCGCCTTGGTGGGAGGCGAGTGGTCTGACCGCTACAACACCGCAGCCCCGTTCAAGATTGTGTTATGATCAAAAAGAAGATAAGATACTTATGCCAAATATAAACGTACAAGTAATTATGGCTCGAGCACTGGCTTCAAAGGAGAAACAGCCTTTATTTTGTGACTTTGACAGGGATATGACAAAAGAGTTGCTTTTTAAAGCTATGCCATCGCTCGAAGAACTGTAATTTTCTATTTTTGTAATAGTAATGTAGGCTTGTGGGAAGCACTGACTCACCATCAAACACTACGTTTGTGAGTCCGTATAGTGCCTCACCCTCTGTGGCTTTTCGCGTTTATTCCACACCCCATAAAATTGCTAAGAAATAATTTTCTGGATAACGGAATACAGCTTCCAAGCGGAACATCTGTTAGAAATGAGCACGTGCAAACTATGAAAGAAAATGATGAACTGAAGTTGTCGCCAATAATCACTCCTCTTCACGCCCATTTAAAAGGAAATACCCGTCAGAAAGTAAAATTGGCTGTGCAATCGTTTTTGCACGACACAACAACCAGGCTCTTGTCGAAATACCCGGAGTGTCCAGAGATCGGCAAACTTTTTTATTTAGTCGACCAGTTTCTTTGATGTAATGGATGCAATATCCATCCACGACGAATGCAATTTATATTGCACAATGATTTCGGATTTCGTCTGAATGAGCAGTTGGCAGAGATTACGGAAATGGAGAATGTGGTTCTCAACATGACTTCAGCTAAGGCGTTTATTACAGTCACAGTAATTGCNCAGAGATTACGGAAATGGAGAATGTGGTTCTCAACATGACTTCAGCTAAGGCGTTTATTACAGTCACAGTAATTGCATGTAGCAATTTATACGAAATCAGTTAATAAATTCACCTGTAGCATGGGTTTAACTTTTAGCTATTTTGACTTTAAATCTTATCTCAAAGTTCAAATGAACATATGGGCGAACAGAATAACAAATTTCCAAGAAACATTCTTCATGATATTCCAATAACATGCCAATTATTTTGAGCTGTAGCCTAACATATTACTTTCGTAACATTTTTAGATTTCTACGAAAAAAAATATTAATTTAAAATTCTGATATCTATTTCAATTTTCTAAAAGCGTAGAAAATAATGTTACCCACTTGAACGCTCTTTTCATGTGGCTGGATATTTAGTTCACGCGAGCTGAGAAGAGCGTCTGAAAAAAATCAGAAGAACCTGAAACCGAAGTTAATTATGAGGTACTTATGAAATACCGTTAATGTAAGTTTCATATATTTGTCCTTTTGGCAAGGTATAAATATAAACCTATGTATTCTTAATTCGTATACGAGTGGATTGAAATACTGGGTTGTGGAAAATTAACTATCCCATAGTAAAATGTGTGAAAACCGAACCGTGTGATGAAGAGATTTTTAATAGACGCTACGGTTCCGGGTTGCAAGAAGGGAACGACGTTGTGAAAATAATTCATGTAAAAAAACTTGTGCAGGAAAGAAGCAGAAAAAAGCAGGCAGTTAATTCAGAAACACTATCTATTGATAACTTTATTGATACCTGCCAGAAAATTAATTTGCTCTAAAATAGTTTGATTTTTCTTCCTTTAGTTTTAAGTGTAAATAATTTTAGCTATTTGTCTGAGGTCAAGCTTTCTTTGGCTCTCAGCAATATTTTAAAGCAAATAAAAACGATTAATTTTGATTGCCTTTTTATATCAAAAAATGTATTTGTGTAACTGCAGTTACACTAGATTTACTTTATTACTTTTTATTAATTTT